>JAOTRA010000008.1:4375466-4385639 GCA_026260255.1 Pseudolaguvia tuberculata | reverse complement strand
ATAAGAGAAACAATGATCCATTTTTGTAGATACATTAAACTGTATACATTAAACACTATAAAGAGAATTCAATGTATTCACAGGTAATCTGGCATCTTCACTCGGTTTAGCGGGTGTGTAAATGTTGAGGTAAAGACAGTCCTCTGAAACATCTGGAATCTCCAAAGTCATGGAATAGTTTTCGGTTAAATTCACACTTAGATCTCTGTCCTGCATGCACCTGGAATAAATGACAAGATTGGTGTATTGTGATTTATTCGACTGTAAGTTGAGGCCTTTAAGCAGGTCATGGAATGATAGATATGTGTAATTATAGAATAATCTTTCCAGTATTACAATAGATGCAATTAGTGCTGGCATTCAGCTTTTTGTCTTACATGAACGGCTGTTTTGTGGCGTCTCGGATTCCTCGCCATTGTTCTGCAGGTTGTGGGATTGAAAGTCTCAAAGGTCCTACAGGTGGCTTGGCAAACGGCACGCCCAGATAACTGTAAATCACCGTGTCTTTTCCTTTAGCTTTCAAGTATTCACCTTTTAAAGCTCCATATTTCGTCTGCACAATTGGTCCTGTTACAATATTACACATCATATTGACACTTTTATTTGTATGTTAGACATGTAACATGTGGATTAGTGACATAAGAAAATGATTTCAGAAACATTGAAGTGCTGCATAACACTTAAAACTAACACACCCACACCCATACCATTTACAGTAAGTGATCTTTATCCAAATCATATCAAACAACAGAAAACTGTACATGTCAAACATGGGGGAAAAAAGAGAATGTAATCATTATATAATTATTATATTTATTAAATATAATGATGACATTCTCTTTTGTTTCCTAGTTTGACATGTGAGGCACGTACAGTTTTCTGCAAAAGAATAAACATGGCAACAAGTATAACCTAAAAAAGAGAAACTAGTTTTTACAGTTTTACTAAATCTGCCTTACCATCATTGCCTGTCGCTGAAATAAGAAGAACTGCAAACACACTGATCAGAAACAGATTTAATGCGGCCATTGTATCTAGTTAAGCTCCAATGCAGCTTCCTTGCACGTTACAGTCGCTTTATCAGAACTTACGTTCATTACGCAACTGACGTTTCCCATTACACTTTAACTTCCATATTACGCAACATATGGCTCTGGAAGACGACTATTGTTTTACACATGCTAATACTTTTGGGATTATATTCACAAACAGGAAAAAATTGTTTCTTTCCACGTTGGACTTTGTTACAGAGTTACATGTCCCGTTCAAAATGGCTATCAAAAGATTTCGATGAATCTTATTAGTACTTTAAAATAAAACCTAAACGTTATCGAAATCGCGGTCTTAAATAGATTTTTCATGTTTTCAAATGCGGGAATAATCTCCATAAATGTAGCTCCACTACCGACCACCAGGTGTCTCTGCGTGCCATACTTTAGAAACTACTGCGTATTAAATTGAAGGCTATACTATACTATACTATACTATACTATACTATACTATACTATACTATACTATACTATATAGTGCACATATGTGTGGAGTGAAGTCAGAAATTCATTCATTCATTCATTCATCTTCTTACCATGTTATTCCCTAATTCGGGTCACAGGGGTCTGCTGGTGCCCATCCCAGCTCACATAGGGTGAGAGGCGGGGGTACACCCTGTACGGGTTGCCAGTCCATCGCAGGGCAACACATTGACAAATAATGATTCAAACACACATTCACTACTATGGACAATTTACAATCACCAATCTGCATGTTTTTGGACTGTGGGAAGAAACCGGAGTAACCGGAGGAAACCCACACAAGCGCAGGGACATCATGCACAGAAAGATCCCCAGCCCAGGAATCGAACCCAGGAAGTTATATTGACATTATCTTTTGTGTTTTTTACGTGGTTTATGTAAAGCCGTTACCTGTGTGGTAGGAATTTCTTACTTTTCCATGATCTGATTATTTCAGATCAATTCATGGTGAGTTATTGAACGGTGAATACAGAGTTTCAAATTACTAATTGAAACACTCACTACATCTGAAATCCAGTGGAAACCCTATTCTGAGTTAATGCAAAAAAGTGAAAAGTGACTCCATTATGACTCAATGTTATCATAAAACTATAAATAACTATAAAACCCCCGATTGCCTTAAATATATTTTGAGGATCTTCCTATCTTCTCTGCTTGACTGCTAGTTTCAGGGATAATCACAGCGAATCATCAGTTTCCATCCAGCTAGATCTTTTGCATCCTCTTCTCTCACACCCACTAACTTCATCTTCTTATTTATCACACCCATATACCTTCTTTTTGGCCTTCCTCTATGTCTTTTGCCTGGCAGCTCCATTTTCAACATCCTCCTACCAATATTTCCACTATCCTCTATTCCACTATCCTCCAGGCCATCTTAATCTGTCCTCTGACCCAAACATTGTAAGCAAACTTTCTATATTAACAAAAAAGCATTTTTATTTAGATTCTTCTGCCAATGTAGCTTTAACTTATTTTTTTTGTTGTTTAGGAAGAAACATTATATATATATATGTTTCATTTTTCATTCAAACAGCATTACTGGGAATTCAAAACATTACTACCTCATTGTGCTATTTGCACTGTCAAAACACTTTGGATTTAGGTCTGTACTTTGACTGGGTCATTCTAACACATATCCTTTGATCCAAACCCTTTCATTGTAGCTCTGGTTGTATGTTTAGGGTCATTGCCGGAAGGTAAATCTTCTTCCCAGTCTCAAAACTTTTGCAACCTCCAACAGCTTTTCTGTATTTAGCTCCTTCCTATCAATGTTCCTGTCCCTGCTAAAGAAAAGAATCCATACAACATAACAACATGCCACCACCATGTTTACTGACTTGTCACTATGCCAAGATCTGTCAATCTCCTTAGGAAATTCGCGGATCTCCTTATGAGGACACTAGGAGGCGTCAACAATTCTTATCTATTCAGGTTGGTCAGTTGCTTGTGCTGTCTCTTGTAATTACTACACTACTGCAACTCGATCGTAGTAGGTCCACCTCTGAGTGCAATTCGTCCTCTGCAGTTGATTTAGACAGAATCTGCACGCACACCCACAACGCCAAAAACGGAACTCCACCATCCTACCTCCAAGCACTCATCACCCCTTCACATAGGCCTGCATTATATTCAACAGTTTTTGTAGTTGTTACACTTTATTTTGTGATCTATTGTACCAGTATTGAGCTGTTAGACTGTTAGATGATGTGACTCAAAGCACTTCTGCTTTGAACATCTGCTAAATTCTGCAAATGTAAATGTTTGCTCAGGCGGATGAGCAGTGTTCCTTTTCCACCGTTTTACATTTAGGAATTCTGACCAGAGTATTTTCTTCCACATGTTTGCTGTGGATTTCTTTTGGGTTTCTTTCAACAATTACTTTCTTCTTCTAAAAGCCAGATTTGTGGAGTACACGACAACAGTTTCTTGTCTACTTTGGTTTCTTGTCCACTTAAAGAAGGAAAAAGCATCATGAAAAAAAGAGGTTTGGATTTAAGATTACTTCAGTATAAAAAACAACAACTTTTAAACATAATTGATGTGTAGACTGAGTTCTGTAGACTGGCGTTTAGTCTCTCTTTTAGTTTCTCCATTAATTTTATTCAAATAATCATCCAGAAACATTAACACAGCCTTCTTTTCACCTTGTCCAGCACCCCTATCGAGATCTGTCTCACGGTCTCCCTGTCATTTCTGTCCCTATTGTGTCACTGTCTCCCCTGTCCTCATCATTACCTGTCTGCGGTTAGCTCCAAGTTTTCTTTTCTATAGTGATTGTATGGCTGTCCCCTGGAAACAAATTGTTCTGCCCACCTGGTCTCCCTGGTTCGTACTTAATCGTGAGAAACAAATGATACCTGTCTGCTCATCTCCCTAGCCACAATGAAAAATGTGTCATCTGTCATGTGCTTGAGAATTCCTGGAAGCAAACCGGAGAAAGACAAAGGCTTGAGTCACTTTGCTTCCTGTGGTTAGGTGCATCCCAAACTGCATATTAGTGCACTTAGTAGTATGTCAAGTCTGCTTAATGATGTGGATGATCTCTTACTGTAGGGACAATTAGATGTAGCTGTTTCTCAGTGTACACTATAGTTTACACTACATGTATCTACTTATGTAAAAATACATATATATATAGTACAAAACAAAAACTAAAACCTTTGGGAGTCACTAAAATTGGGAGATCAGGGTTCAGTTTCCAGTACCAGTAAGTTGCCAATGCTGGGCCCTGAGCAAGGCTCTTAACTCTTTAATGCTTAGTTGTATCATATCGTTCTGGATATGTCTGTCGGCCAAATGCCATAAATGTAAATAAGTAGCTCACAAGAACCTGAAATCTGACACAATACAAAAACACTATCACCAAATGAACAATATTACCATATGAAATATTAAAATATAATCTAAAATGTTCTGTACACACTATGTTCAAGGTTTAAAAAGGCAAGAATATTTTTCAACATTGCTCTCTTACTGCCCACGAGATTAATCCTTAACTTGAGTTTCTGCCTGTCTGAATTTTTCATGTACCCCTTTTGTTAAATGTATGTTTGACTACACTACATTAACTCGAGTTATATACGTGTGTGTAAAAGGTCAGTTGCAAAAGACTGAAGTCCCATTGTACTCAATGGGTGTTACATCCAGATCATTCTCAGTGTTAACAGGAAATGATCTGGATATAGCACAATAGCCTCTAGTAAACACATTAAAGCGCACAGAAACTTTTCAACAGTACAGCAGTATGAACCAGATGTATTTTGCTGCTGGTTACGGTATAATGTTATGCTTGTGTTTTTGGTACTTGATAGTTTTCAGTCCAACAGAGACAAAGAACCATCAGATCATAAGCTATCAGTCGATATTCAATACATTGTTATTACATTGTTGTACAGAACACAAGCACTGTGCCCATTTAAAAAAGTGGTAGTGTATGTGGACGCGGGGGTCTGCTGGTCCCTATCCCAGCGCATATAGGACGAGAGGCAGGGGTACAATCTGGCAGGTCGCCAGTCCATCACAGGGCACACATAGACAAACAATTGCTCACACACACATTCACTCCTATGGACAATTAAGAATCACCAATCGACCTAATCTGCATGTTTTTGGACTGTGGGAGGAAACCAGAGAACATGCGCAGGGAGAACATGCAAACCCCTGGCCCAGGAATCGAACTCAGGACCTTCTTGTTGTGAGGAGACTGTGCTAACCATTATGCCACGGCGTCACTCTAGTTGTATTATAATAGAGATATATGGCAATTACTATAGGTGATTGCCATTAATCACTAAAGGCTAATAGGTACTTTTAGTATCAGGATACAGAGATATGAAAAACTTATTGACAGTGAAATGATTTGTCACAATTGTGTTACTGTAATTTTAATGTTAAAATGCAGTGCAATAAAACAAAAAGAGCATTAAAAAGCAACAAGTATAATTTAGGTATGCGTGGCATTACCAAAATAACCATTTTAATACATAAAAAATGAAATGAAATCAAATAAATCTGACACTGTTCACAAGCGCATAGAAAAAAAATCAGTAAGCCAAAAAAAAAAAAAAAAAAAAAAAAAAAAAAAAAAAAGGCGGTGTCTGAAATCCCAGTTTATTTCATGCGCAATCTACTGCCCAGTCAGAATTTCTATCGAGTGCATATAGATTTTCATTTACAGTACATGTTTATTCTTAGTCTTAATATACATTTCAGTTTAATAAAAGGCCCCAGAGAGCATTGAGCCATTATTCCTTTACATTATGCTGGCATGCAATGCAAGTGGGTAAAACTAGTCGATGCTATAATAATTCACACAATTGTCCCCTATTCTGTAAAGCACGAGGCAGCATGGACAAAGAAAATAATCTAAACAAGTAAACAAACTTGGGATTTCAAACACAGCTGGGGTGTTTTTTTTTTATATAAAACATACAATGCATGTTAGTTCTATTTTACATACAGTCTTAGGTGCTGCCCATTGACTTGATCATGTTAATGCTTCATTAAAGACTTAAGGCACCGGTTACAATTGTAACAGTTATAAATTGGTTAACTGACAGAACTTGGGCCATGATTTGTCAAGCATAAAATACTATAATACTGCAAAGCTTGGTGTTACACATGTGCATGAAAAACTGTCTTGCATAAGATAATACATGTATAAGTAAAACCTAAAAGGTAAACAGGATAAAAATTAAAATAAGCTAATCATATAGCCAGAGATGTATTGCTACATAACTGCATCCAAGCAGTTTTGAGTATGGCTACCAAAATATACATATTAGCAGGCATCTTTGGCTCAACATCGCTAAAAATATCTATATGTGGAGTATGCAACAAAATGTAATATCCACTATGGCAAAATATCAACCTCTGCATAAACTAGAATACCATAGAAAGGCGTATGTGACATGATGCTTGCGTGAAGCACTTACTTCAATCTTCATTTTTCCAGCCTGGCAAAAAAGTATTCACATTTCTGAAATAACTGATCCTTTCCTCTCACAGGCATGTTGCTCCACAATCCTTATATAGCAAATAAACATCTTCTTTAGTGTTTATTAGAATTAATTGAAGATATTACAGTTAACACATGGGCCATTTATTGAGGTATATTTCCAGTTTACTGTTACTAAAATAAAGTATACCTTCATTTTCCCGTCATGCTTCTTACTGTGTTGTTCCGACTTGGCTGTCCGACATTGCAAAAACACACTTCACTTACTAGGCCACAAGTCATTTCCTATGACTGCTGTTCACAATCTGTTCTTTTAAATAAAAATCATATCTACTTGTTAAAAAACTCTGAGCTGTGTAAAGGTGGTTGCAGGTGTTCCTATGTTCCTCAGACATAGATACCCTCAGGATTGAGGGCTGAGGTGATGGGACTATGTAGGACCCGTAGGTTAACTCCCAAAGTATGAGATATTCCTGGGCGCTTGAGTGAGCCAGTCAGAGCTGTGAAATTAAAAGAGAATAAAAATAATGCAAAAAGTGCTTTGTATACACAATTTATCAGGCAGTTTATTCTGTATTAAAAACCCAACCAATTTTAAGTAATAAATGGCTTTGCAGACAATAACCAGAAGACAGTACTAAAAAAAATGTGGTTTGTAGCCAATTACTGCAAAATCCGCTTATATAAATAAGCTCTTTTAAAGCCTTACACGAATTTCTCAAACTTGCTATTATCAAACTTTAATCTGACTTATTTTTACATATCACTAGAGTTAGTACTATAGCATGCATGCCTCAGTACCTTGTTAAAGTCTTAGTCAACCTCACATGCTGCTTCTGGCTACTTAGGTAAGCAACAGTACTCAGGCCATCTACATGCAGCTGTTGCCACAGTAACCAATACTGAAAGGAGGTGGGTGGAACACATGTAGCACTCAGTGGGGGATCGAAAAGCCTCAGAGTCTTACTGCAAGAGCCAAAATAACGTGTGAGGCATAAACACACAGGGAGTTACTGCCCACAGAGACGAACAATTGTGCTTTTTGCTACTGTTATTGCTAACTTGTTAAAAATAACTCAAAAGTAATGTTGAAATAAGCTTTTAATTATAGGGGTTCTTTAGATAGAATTGTTCACTCAAATGTTTTACAAAGAGTTTGTAAGCAAAATACCTGATTCCGGAGGTGCTGGGGGGACATTGGCCTCCACGTCACTGGGCTCCACAGGCAGCACGGTGACTTTAGTGCCAGTCTGCTGGATAAACTGTTGAAGATTCACCTGCCTTAGCTCTTTAGTTAGCTGCTCAAGCTCAAACTGGCTTTCCTGAAGGAAAAAAAATGACAGTTGTTATAATTACATTTCCAGGTAGGATAAAAAATGTCTATAATTTCTAAAGAACTTGTAGAAACACCCGCTATTAACCTGACTTTTAAATAATCAATTTCTGTTAGAAATAGCTAATATCTTCTTTGTCTTTCGGCTGCTCCTGTTCAGGGTTGCCACAGCGGATCCGTGATCCGCAAATAGCTAATATGGAAAGCTAAAACCCTCCCAAATGGTGTTTTACTGGAAAAAGATTTATCTTTTTTATCTGATTTATTTAGATTTTTTATATTGATTTTGTCTTCCATGCTTTCTCTTTCATCCTACCCCACATATGCTCAATGATGTTCATGTCTGGTGACTGGGCTGGCTAACCCTGGAGCATTTTCATATTCTTCACCTTGAGGAACTTTGATGTAAGTATGATTTCTTGGTATTTTAAACAATTGATGTTGCCTTCTGTCCAACAGATCTCTTGCACTATGGATGTATAATTGATGTAACCCCAAACCATGATTTTTCCGCCACCAAACTTCACTGTTTTCTGGGTGAATCTCAGATCCATTTGGGCTCCAGTAGTTGGCAAATGTCACACAGTTTTAGTGTTGGCTTCTGGGCACTGACTCACCCATAGAGGCCATTTCGAGACAGAATCCAACAAACTGTTCTGGTTGACACAGGACTTAAGGTGACCAGGTATCATGGAGCTCTGCTGCAGTGAAAAATGGATTTTGGAGCCAACAAACAATCCTCTCGAGCACTTGTCTTGCGGGGTCTGCCTAACCTGGGCTTAACAACAATGTCTTAAAATTAAAATCTTCAAATCAAAACTTCACACAGAAACACATTGAAGGTGTCTGCCACATCAGCAGTGAATCTGGTCTTCAGCCTCTTGATAGTCAACAGGTCTCAGAGTAAATCCTAGGCATGTTTGCAGAGGTCTAACTGCAGTTGATGTGACGGTCTAGTGTCTTTTTATACATACCTGAGACATAATTGATCCATTATTAGTCACAGGTGAAGCTCATATGACAAGGCGACAACATTTATGTTGTTGCAAAAATGTACAAAATTTTTTGGCTTTACCAAGCTTTGAATATTAAAATACTTTTGGACAGTTTGATTTTGCACTAAAACATTAATTAGTAAATATTAGTCAAAGATAACATAAGTAAACACAAAACAGTTTTTAAATGAAGGTTTTTATTATTGAGGAAAAACAAAATCTAAAAGTACATGCCCCCATGTTAAAACATAACTGTGGTTTATCACACCTGAGTTCAATGTCTCTAGCCACACTCAGGTCTAATTACTACAGCACCTGTTTGCAATCAAGAAATCACTTAAATAGGACCTGGCTGACAAAGTGAAGTAGACCAAAAGTTCCTCAAAAGCTAGACATGATGCAGAGAGCCAAAGAAATTCAGAAACAAATGAGAAAGAAAGTAATTGAGATCTATCAGTCTGGAAAAGGTTATAAAGCCATTTGTAAAGCTTTGGGACTACAATGAAACACAGTGAGAGCCATTATCCGCAAATGGCGAAAACATGGAACAGTGGAGAACCTTACCAAGAGCGCAGCGACAACTCATCCAAGAGGACACAAAAGACCCCACAACAACAAACAAAAATTGCCTCAGTTAAGGTCAATGTTCATGACTCCACCGTAAAAAAAGAGATGGGGCAAAAATGGTCTGCAGGAGATCTAAGGCGAAAACCGTTGCTGAGCAAAAAGAACATAAAGGCTTGGCTCAGTTTTACCAGAAAACATTTTGATTATCCCCAAGACTTTTGGGAAAATACTCTGTGGACTGACAAGGCAGAAGTTGAACTTTTGGAAGGTGAGTGTCACATTATATCTGGCGTAAAAGTAACACAGCATTTCAGAAAAAGAACATCATACCAACAGTAAAATATGATGGTGGTAGTGTGATGGTCTGGGGCTGTTTTGCTGCTTCAGGACCTGGAAGACTTGCTGTGATAAATGGAAACATGAATTCTGCTTCTTCTCAAAAATTCCTGAAGGAGAATGTCCGGCCATCTGTTCGTAACCTCAAGCTGAAGCGAACTTGGGTTCGGCAGCAGAACAATGATTCAAAACACACCAGCCAGTCCACCTCTGAATAGCTGAAGAAAAACGAAATTAGGACTTTGGAGTGGCCTAGTCAAAGTCCTGAACTGAATCCTATTGAGATGCTGTGGCATGACCTTAAAAAGGAGGTTCATGCCCAAAAACCCTCAGATGTGGCTAAATTACAGCAATTCTGCAAAGATGACTGGACCAAAATTCCTCCACAGCGCAGTAACAGACTCATTGCAAGTTATCGCAAACGCTTGATTGCAGTAGTTGCTGCTAAGG
>JAOTRA010000008.1:4350408-4362827 GCA_026260255.1 Pseudolaguvia tuberculata | reverse complement strand
ATTACCACATCGCCGGTTTCCTGCTAAACTTTTAATTCAGCTAGAGTCTGCTATAGCCGCCATCCTACATGTAATTACTAGAAATGTATGCACTCTGGAGTAATTGGTTGCAGGCCTTGTCTCAAATGCGTCTACACACTCGCACTCTCTCTTACTCTCACACACAAACAGCATGTGTTTTCTCCAAAAACTGACTGCTGTTCCTCTACTGGAAAAGAGCCACGAAATAAAATAAAAGGGGATGAACTCAGCTTTGCTTGTTTATATACCGTACTTGCACGCACAAAGAAAAATGAGAAGCTAACATATATAACAAAGCAGAATTTAAAATAGCAACGAAAAAAAAAGGATCTTTCTTGGATGTGGATCAAGGTTGGAACTATACATGTTTTAATGCATGCGGGTATTTGATGGGAAACGCTGGCCTTGATCTTGCACCATAGACACTGATAACATTGAGACAGCACATTCCACACCTCAAGCATGCTATGAGCTAGGTTTCAGATAAGCATTTCTATTCACACTACCCCTCATTGGATGTGTGCAGCAACGCTTGCAAACGACAACAGACACACAAATCCACCCCAGTGATTACACAAAAAAATTATTAAAAGGAGTATTTTTGACAAGGCTGAACTGTGAAGGTCAATCGAATATGATGACACTTTCAAATATTACGCATGTATGTGGTGGCAAATAGCTGACGGAGAGAGAAAGAAACGCAGAAACACTTTATTGCTCTTTCAATACATACTGTGTGTGCAGCAAAATCCCAGAGAGAGGAAGGAAAACATCCCCCCCCTATACCCCTGTAAAACAATAACCTGAAGGTGCTCAAATTTTAGTATAGTCAATGAGGAAGACTTCAATATAAATTTGTAATAGTGTAATAGAGTAATAATGTTACAAGATTAAAAAAAAAACTTCTTCCCCAAATCATAGCTAACTCGAATAAGTCTGGGTTAAAATCCAGTTGAAATCCAATCAAATTATTGCTTTTTAGCTGGAATCTGTGTGTTTTCTGCTGGAAAAGAAAACACATTTAAGGCAAAAACCCGCCTTCGGAACACGTGTTAAACCAGATGAACAGTGTATTCTATGCAAGGCAGTGACTGCTGAATTAAGTTTTTGGAAACATTGTTGAAAGTTGCATCAGTGTGCCGTCCTGGCCTGGATATCTTAATAAACTTGAAGAAACCCCCCCACCCCAAACATGGAGGTCAGCACTGGCAAACGTGCTAACATCTGGATGGCACATTGAGCTGCACATAATGCTGGCTTTGTTCTTTTGCCATGGTTGTGAGGAGCAGGAGAACTAACGGCCTTCTGGAGGGAGTTAAGTGCTGTCTGACTAAAATATCAGGTGGCCAAACTCGTCCATATGGTTAATATTAATATTTTCTCTGAGCTCATCTGTTTTAGTAGTTAATGTTAAATTTACCTACTTTAGTTTTGGGTCCGATTTAGAAAAACCAGGAATCATCATCATCATCATCCTCATTATTATTGTCATATAAAAAGATGTAGAATATATTATAGCAGATGTAGATCTATAGATGTAGATAGTAAATCTAGACTAGATGGACAAAATTTACAATAACTATACTTGGTTAATTAATACTTAACGTTTCTGATTAATATTTATTATACAGATAAGAATGTGATGATTTACAAGATCATAGACTACATTGTTAAGATGTTGAATAAATATTTAGTATTAAGCGAAGTGAAATCTTTCGTTTTGTTTGTGTAAACAAGATTCCCAGGATGGTCTGACAGTTATTTCCTCAGCATGGGGTAATGCAATAAGGACAGTGGGTTAATCTCAGTTTGTCTTTAAGCTACAGTTGATTTAGCTTGTGAGCCGTCAAATACTGAATTATACATTTATTTATTTATTTATTTAAACACTAGAGTGTTTCAACACGTCTCCGATCATTAGCGTACCGTAGTATTATCACCGCGGCTATAATAGTCAAGGACGTTTTGCCTTACCTTTAATATGCGATTGGAAGAAAACAACGCGTCCTGAGGGTTTCCTCCAGACCTGACGATACCGCGTCTGAAGTTTGCAGGAGAAACGGACAACGAGACGCAGTTTTGATCATCGTCCTGTCTAAGAACACACTTCCCACATAGGTATATCGTTTAAAATAGCTATGTAAACAAACACTGCGATCTTCTTAAAGCATCAGACAGAATTAAATGAGCGGAGTAACGAGCAGAGGGAAAAGTTTTCACGCTGTGTAACGGCGCATTCTGCGGGAAACACCCCCATACTGCTCTAACATGGCAACGGCTCCGGGACATCGCGGTGCATTGTGGGAGATTTTAAAGCTGCACTCGGAGTCTGTGTAAGCACAAGCGGGTCAGAAAAAAAAACTGACGCAAAATCGGACAGAAGGCAGAAACCATTGCACTGATCTGATCTCTTTAAAAAAAAATCAATCGATTCAACGCATAACCTTAATGCAGCATTAAAGAACATATGTGATGTGACCTTCTGAACATCGAGTGTTTGTGTGTTTAAAAACGGTAAATAAACTGTAAATCATCCAGAGCAAATTAAAGTATGCGCTTCATTATATGCCATTTTTAGCTACTAGGTTAATGGTAGTGTATATACTGACACCTTGTGCTTTCTACTGGTATTGTTCCTCTTCAACTAATAAGTGGAAAATAGCATCTGCAGCAAGAACAACAACAACAACAACAACAACAATAATAATAATAATAGTGCAAGAAGATCCGGGGTTCGAGTATTGAGGCCGGGGTCTTTCTGTTTGCTTGTTATCTCCGCGCTTGCGTGGGTTTCCTCCGGGTTCTCCGGTTTCCTTTCACAGTCCAAAAACATGCAGATTAGTTAGATTAGTGATTCTAAATTGTCTTTAGGAGTGAATGTGTGTGTGAATGGTTGTTTGTCTGTGTGTGGCCCTGACTGGCGACCTGTCCAGGTTGAACCCCCGCCTCTCACCCTATGTGCGCTGGGATAGGCGACAGCAGACCCCCATGACCCCGAAGTAGGGAAAAAGCGAGTAAGAAGGTGAATGAATGAATGAATGAACAACATCCCAATATAAAGATACAGATCATTTAATTAAAATTTGCAAAAGCAAATTCTTTTAGATTAATATTGTGGATATTGAAAAGATTACGAGGGAAACTTTGACAAATTAACTAGACTAAAAATAGCACATGGTGGTTAATATAAACCAGCACGGCTAAAAGACATGTAGTTTAAAACCATTTTTGCTAATGTCACCTACTAGTTTGGGCGGAGCTAATGGGAGCCACTAGCTGGAAGATTGACAGTAGAATTAAGCAATCAGTTTCTTACAGGGCGATGACGTATGTTCCGTGCGTCCCGGTTATATTTAGGACCTATTTAAACAGTGAGAACCGCTCAGTGCTCTGCTGCGGATTTCTGAGAATAATGAAAAAAGCCGATTTATAATACAACATTATTTGTCAAAAACACACCTTTGTTATAATCTACTATAACATATAACATTAAAATCACAAGTATTTAATAACATTTATTCTAATAGTGTTTGCAGTGATGTGTGATTGATAGATTGGCGTGTTTAAAGGCACACAGCTTCCCTCAGGCTAAGGCTGATGATTAAAATGATGCAAGCTGACGCTGTAGACAAACCGGTTACACAGCTATTGTACGTATTTTAGGCATTTTATAGTCTGTATATAAGAAGCATTTAAGGTGACGAAAAGAGAGAGAGAGAGAGAGAGAGAGAGAGAGAGAGAAAAGGTGAAGGAAAACCACATTGTGTATTGGTGGCTGGGTAAGTGATCTCGGCGCTACCGTTGGCTCCACCGTATCCGCCCATGTTTATGTAAAGAGCAAGCGAGTGAGCGACCTCCATACAGGCGAGTGCACGAAACAGGCCAAGCAAGAGAGGAGAAGAGAACAAGGGAAGCTACAAATCGCAATATTGTCCGAGGATTTCTCCATGTGTAAGCGCGACTATTGCTCGACATCAAGCTTGTGGATTTCCTATAGTGAAAATGGAAAGATCGGGTCTAAAGGGAAGACTATAGTCTGCGCTTAACTTTATTCGCCTTTTTTTGTGGCTGGGACGCTGAACTTGCAACGCCAAAGGTAACAAAAAAGAGGATTTACAATATTCACAGAATTGTCCAAGTCCTAGGGAATCGTATGCACGAGTGTGTAGATTATTTTGGACAATATTTAGTAATGAAAGTTCATGCGTAATGTCAGTGTAGTAAAGAACGCCCCGGTCCGTTTGGGCCCTGCAATGCAGCGTTATGCGGTATGATGGTCCTTTATTTAAACGCACAGATCTCCACACTCCAGCAGCACAGATAGACTTTTTTATATCGGTTTTTTGATATTAGACTATATACTGCACCGGATTACATTTGCTAGAACAAATAAATAAAAAATCAACAAACTAAAATATTGACTGTTGTTTGCATAGGTTTGTTAATTTACGATAACCCGAGTTAGGCCTATAGGGCGTGTGTTGTGTGTGCGTGAGGGACGTGTGTTTTAAAGTTCCTGATGTGCTGTAATTATTTTTCATATTAATCTGCGTTGATAATGTTTAATCCTGGAGATAAACCTTAGAAATGCTGTTTTTAAATAAAAAAAATATATATATTTCCAGCCTGTACTGTGTATTGTGTGAGATCGTGCGATGGGTATGTAACTGTCGAGGCAACTTTGGAGACTTTTTCAATGAATGAATGAATGCTGGATGAAATCATTCATTGATTGCACGAGGTTTATTTATTTATTTTTTAAAGTTAATAAACATATATGGAAGTATATCATTGAGAGTTTTGTGTAATTTAGATCAATCGAAAAGCCATAATGTTTAAAATGTTATGATTATTTACACTTTGTTCAGGTACCAGGTTTACAGCCACTTGGACTGTGCTTCCTGTTTTCCTCCAGATATTTGTTGGTGTGATTCTCTGTTTAAACACCCCTCTTATCTTTATTAACTCACTGTTTTGACTTGTGTTTTGCCACTTGGTACATGCAAGTTGTAGCCCAGCACCACCACGTAGCCACCGTTGGACCCCTGATCAAGGCCCTTAACCCCCATTACATTGCTCTTATAAATGTACGTTGCTCTAGATAAGGGTCACAACATAAAAGTAAAGACAAAATATTATTAAAGCAGTCAGTATCTTATAGTTAATGTTTTATTTGTATTTATGGGTTTATCTTTTCCAAAAGTGCTTAAGTTAAACAGTTATTTTTGTGAAAGGGTGGAGATGTTCATGATTTGAGTATTGTGGCATGTGCATATAGATAGTTGTTGACTGTAATGTTTGTTTTATGTTCCATTCAGGTGAAGAATGACAGAATATAAGTTGGTGGTAGTTGGAGCTGGAGGCGTTGGAAAAAGTGCTCTCACAATTCAGCTCATCCAGAACCACTTTGTAGATGAATATGATCCAACTATAGAGGTACAATTGGAACACTTTTGTTTCAGTAAAAATATCTGTTAAATATCTATGTTCATCACACACAAATGTGTAAAAGACATCCAAAGAAAAACTAGTATATAATGGACTAATTATAATCTGGTTTTACTGGTTTCAGACACAGGCTACAGGTTGACTTCCTGGTTTAGGCCTGTTATATTTTTAGAATGCCCATGTCATCGATCTTATTTGTTTAAGTAATTAGTGCGTTGATGTAATTAGCTTTAGCGGTACACTGGGCTGTGTTAAATGTATAATAAAAGATATTTGAGTTTGAGAAAGTAAAATGTTTGGTATGAACTGATTAAAATTGTAAGCCAGAAATCAATCATCCATTCATCTTCTTACCCGCTTGTTCCCTAATTCTGGGTCATGGGGGTCTCCTTGAGCCTATCCCAGCGCACATAGGGTGAGAGGCAGGGGTACCTTGGATAGGTCGGCAGTCCATCGCAGGGCACACATAGACGAACAACCACTCACACACACATTCACTCCTATGGGCAATTTTAGTTTCACTAATAAACCTATAGTACATGACTTTTTGAACTGTGGAAGGAAACCCACGCAAGCGCACATGCAAACTCCGCATAGAAAGATCTCAGGGACCTTCTTGTTGTGAGGCAACCATGCCGCTTAAGCCAAAAATGTAACTAAAAAAAATACGTTCACATATGGAATGAATGCTTTAATGCGCTCTCTCAGATTCTACTGTACTAAGAAACAAAGGTTGCTGTAGTATAATTTAGGGCGAGTCCAGAAGGAGTGTTGTGAAATTTTTGGGAGTTACAATCAGACTTACAAATTAATCTGCAAGTCTGAGAAAAGAACTTGCCTGGGTAGCTATTAACAGACAATAAAAGATCATAAAAATGTGAGGTAAAAAATCAGTAGCAAAATAACAGTATGTAGAATTGGCATTGCAGATTGCTGTCTAAAACGTTAGCTGATGTAATTTTTCTTCTAGGACTCGTATAGAAAGCAGGTGGTAATTGATGGAGAGACATGTTTGTTGGACATCCTTGACACAGCAGGCCAGGAAGAATACAGCGCCATGAGAGATCAGTACATGAGGACTGGAGAGGGATTCCTCTGTGTATTTGCCATTAATAACACAAAGTCTTTCGAGGACATTCACCACTACAGGTAATAACTTATGTATGACGGACAATTGTTTTAAAGGTATGTTTGTTATGACTGTGAACATAATTTTTAAGAACCAGGGATATTTTAGCTGTTCTAGCGGCGTTAACTCTGTTAACACATTTTTCCAATGTGGCTCAAGGGGGCAACGATAGAGCGTTGCTAGGCTGTAATGATTATTCTATTCAAAAGTCTGATGACTAAATGTCAAAGAAATGAAATTATTGCAAGACTTGTTCTGGGATAGGCACCAACCAGCAAAAATACAAGTGCATTAGATGTCTAGTAACGTGTCTAGTCCCAAGTTTGTTTTAAAACATTTTTTGCTTTCCACATGGTCAGTTATTCCAGAAAGTAGGCATAGAGTATTAAAGTTTTTCCCCAAATGTCCCCAGCTATTTTACTAAAAATTTTCAGGATTTCCAACTCCTGTGTGTCAACCAGATGTTTAATAGTGTAATTTCCTAGTGTTATCCTTCAAAGTTGTTTGAACAAAGAATTAAATGAGCACGTCTTAATGTCGTCTTACCATTCCCATTCCCCAAAAATCACATTCATCATTATTGTTGAAAAGTGATTACGTGCAAGTCGACCGGCAATGATTCAATACCCTTTAAACTATCAACTAGTGCCCTGTGTTAAATATATTAGCGTTAAATTGTTTTTGATGATCTGAAACTTGAACATGGTTTCAGTGTCCAGCCAAACTTTTACTCTCTCTGCACAACATAACTCGTAGCTCAAAAAATGTTGCCATTTTATTTACCTGTATAGTGTGTATATTGTTCTGCTAATTGGATGATTGAATTCGATTCCCAGCACCACCTATTTGCCACTTCTAGAGCCTTTAACCAATGATTGCTCAGTTGTATAAAAGAGACAAATTGTATAAATGTAAATAATTGCAAAGAGGCTGGGGGTAACTGATTTAAGCCCGTTAGTAGTAAGCGCTGTCTATGTAACTGTAAATACATTACTGTTGCAGAGAGCAGATCAAGAGAGTGAAAGATTCAGAGGATGTCCCTATGGTGCTGGTGGGAAATAAATGTGACCTGCCATCCCGTACAGTGGAAACCAAGCCGGCTCAAGATTTAGCACGTAGCTACGGAATTCCTTTCATAGAGACCTCTGCAAAAACGCGACAGGTATGCCTGACCTTATGACTGGGAAAGATCAATATTTTACAATGATAGAATGTGAGTTTTAAAACGCAGATTTAACAGGACTTAAAACAAGTGCTCATGATTATTATCTAGTGGGCACTTTATTCTGTTCAAAGAGAAATCTATGCTGAAAACCATAGAAAAACATTTTTTCCCTGACTCTTTCAATTATTACTATTTTAATAAGGAGTAAAAACCTACGTTTTTGTTCTTTAAACTTGGGACCAAAAATGTTTTACAAGTGACCGGACACGGACCACTCTGTGAATTGTGATTGTACCAAACCTCATGCCACAGTGTTTTAACTCACACTTTAGACTCCAGAAAAGTTTTGGTGAAATTAACTAAATTAAAATTCAATAAACTATGCAACTAAAACTGACACTGGGTATATAGGTGTTCATGTAGGATCTTTCCACACCCTTTCTAATGAAAAGACGATGACATAAGTTGTGCCTACATTGTTGAAAATTACAGCCAGTAAATAAACTGTATACCTGTTGACATTTTCTAAACTAAACTAAGCTGTATACACAAAAGAAGTCTAAGCACAGCGTCCTTTCATACATTGGTGTTTTTTGCTCTAATAATAAAACAGCATGTGATAATTGTGCTCAGGTTCATTGTCATGCTGGAACAGTGTTGAAGTGTCAGTTCCAGTAAAGGAATAATCTATTGGTACTTTCTATATATTCTACAACTACTATAAATATTAAGAACGACTGACAATCTGTTATTATGAATGTCTTTATTCATGACCTGACCTGCGTAGTTGGGACATTTTATTAGCAAAAGGCAGCATTTGTGACCAACCTTGTTAATGTCCGTGTTGAATAGTGACGGGAAGTGTTAATCAGGTCGCCTTGGGGTTGCTGTGGTGTTTATTTCTGATGGCAGCTCTACTCTGTTTCTCTGCAGTGCTTAAATCACAACTCCTGGGAACAAATAGTAAATTACTAATTCATTGTGTTTCAAATTCTCTGCTTCTGGTCATCACAGCTTTCGTCACCTGATATTGCACACGTCTTAAATTGCATTCAGAATCATTCTATGGTCTTTTTTTTTTTTTTTTTTTTTTTACTAAACTGATTATTTATTATAATTTAACATTGATTGATTGATTAAATTCTTACCTAAAATTATTCAGCTCTTTAAATTTTCCCTCATGAGAAGAACCTAATGTTTGTAAATAGTCAAGTGCTTTACTTAGTTTATCAAATAATGGCAGGAAATGTCACTTTCGTACAATTCAAACAATTTGCATTGGATGCAACAGATGCATTTCCACTTCTAATAGAATTTATGGCATATGTTGCATACTGTTGCATAACCACTTTTGATTCTGTTTTTTTTTTTCCTTAATGTTTTTATTTATTACTCAATTGGGTGTCACTTTCATCAGTCAGTAGTGAAATAATAAATTCGAAATGATCAACAACTCCTATTTCATTGCACTACTGTGTATCGGCCCTTGTGCGTCCCTTGATGTTGAAGGGAGTTGTGTTTTGCACTGCAGAGGGTGGAAGATGCCTTTTACACTCTGGTCCGGGAGATCAGGCAATACCGACTGAAAAAACTCAGCAAAGAAGAAAAGACACCGAGCTGCATCAAGCTTAAAAAATGTGTTGTGATGTAAGCGGGGTAAGTTCAGGGTGAGCTCTGGCCCTCTCTCGGCCTACTGTAAACCTCTCTGGTCTTTGTGTAATTGGTCACTTTTTTTCTTTAACCAATCAATGGTGGTGTGCTGGGGAGAAAGTTTCAACTGTTTCTTAATGTTAGCAGTTAATCTTGGACGACTTCTCTTTGGAGCTGAAAAGCAAGGCTCCTGCAATGTTGATTTTTTTTTTCTTCTTTGTCAATTGGTGCTAGAAGTACATTATTCTGCTTCATGCTTGTTTTCTTTTTCTTTTGTTTTTTAAAGGGGGTTGATGATGCATTTTATACATTAGTCCGGGAAATCCGAAAGCACAAGGAGAAGATGAGCAAGGAGGGCAAGAAAAAAAAGAAGAAGTCCAAGACAAAGTGTATACTAATGTGAATGATGCCTTTGTTTCAGTATCACCTCTGATCAGCTGAAATGTCAAAGAACTGCATTTTGTACATTACACTAAATTATTAGCCTCTTCAGAGTACAGAATGGATCTCTATTTTCCTTTGTTTGCTATCTTAAAAATAATTAAGCTCTCTATCTAGTGCCAGATACCCCAAGGTGTTGGTCCTGAAATACTATGAAATGTTTAATTACAGCCAACAATGGGATTGTATTCTCATTAGATTTATTATTCGAAGTATTTCCAATATTCACCTAGCACTCGTCATTGAGCAGATGTAATGAAAATAGAGGCAATTAAGTATTTGTGCTTAAAGGTTAATGGATGTTTTCATACGAGTTAATACTAGATCTGTGGAGAAGTGTTTTGTGCAGTATAAAACTAACAGCACAGTGAACTTTTTATATAACTAGCTTTCTTTTCCTTACCCATCTTATTTGTTTTTATATCCAGAATTGACCCCTTAACTCAAAATTAGATTTGGTTGTATGATGTAATAAACAGTGTATATCCTTATATAATATTATGTAGGACCAACGCTATTTGGGGTAATATCAAAAATATCTCCACCATTGTGTTACAGATGATTTACTTATTCGGGATGTCAGATTTGTAGTAACCTGCATGTGAACGTCCAATGTAGTTCAGCTTCCAGCTTTTATTAGTGTGTGTTTAAATGGTAACCTCTTGACCCTGATTAGCAGTTTGATTGGCATGCTGTGTTATTTCCTAAAAGAAAAATTGAGGAAATGTTTGAATACAGTGTTAAAACGGACTCTGTTTTCCAGGTGGGAAATTCATACCTAGCGATGTGTTTTTCTTTCTAGTTCAGGAGACTAAAAGTTTCTTTTAGTGTTCTAAACGGTTTAATGAATTTGGAGCTTTTGATTTGATTGATTTATAGATAATAAGTTGAACAAATGCTACAGCAGAGTAAAAGTTAGTATAAAATGGTTGGTTACCTAGTCTTATTGTGGGTTGTGATGTATAAATTTGTACTGTTTTTAAATAGTTAGCAGTGGCTTATCAGACATTTTAGCCCAATGCAGTATGTACCCTCCTGTCTCCAGCCAAAGTAAAAATTTCATCCACCACTGTTAATAATTCAACAATAATGTCCAATAGTATTTATCTACTGATTTATTTAAAAAAAAAAAAGAAGCAAGTAAGCATAAATGGTTTTATAGGGAGACTAAACTGGCCATTTTAATTTGAGCTGCTCAGTTTCTTTATTTCTGCATGGCTTTGGGTTTGTGAGCAGAGCTATGAACAAAATCTATTTTACTCATCTGTTTTTTTTCTTGCTAATTTATACCCAACATACAGGTGTACAAATGAAGGAAATGCCTTTACTAAAGTGTCATTTTAGTTTCATTTTAATATTGTCTTTTTGTGCTCCTTTTTCTCCCCCAATCCTTACGATCCATTATTAGAATTTTTTCATTTATTTAATCATTTTCTAAAAATAATTAAATGGCCTAACTATTACAAATGCTGCATCTTTAAGGAAGTAAGCGTACAATAAACAAACATTCAGGATAACTGTTCTTATGCAATGCTAATCCAGGTAAAGGCTGTTTTGAATTTTGTTCTGTTTTGTTCCCCATTCTATTCAGCAACTATTTTTATCATCACTATTATCATGTCTTTCTCTTCTATTTGTGGTGTGCCAATAGAGAGCGTTCATTAAATATTCATGTATACCTGGAGTGTATTTTAACAACCTTTGTACAGTTGTGATACAGAAAGATGCATATTTTGTAAATTGTGCTTAAGGTTTGTTTGTTAATAAATGTCACTTTAATAGAGCTGAAAAAGATCTCCCATTCTTAACTTACCGAAGGGTATGATGACTTATTCTTTACTTTCTGAAATGGTAATCGAATTGACAGACGCTGTAACATTAATCAATATGCATTAGTTAAACATTAAGGTTAAATAAGTTTATCTAATAAGTTTTTGAAAGGAACCCCAGTTCAACAGTAAACCTGAAATTTCATTGCTATCCACTAGAGTGTGCTTTTCTCCTATTATAAACACCAACCCCCTTCCTTTGTTTGCCTCTTTTATAACATTAAAACTCCACACACTCTTACAGATTCCATAATTTAATTTATAGCATGATCTCATCCTTCAGTGTTTGCAGGTGTAATTACATTTACCTTATATGATAAAATTTTGGAAATTTGGCTTCAAAATCTATTTGAATACATGTTTGTACGACAATGTTCTAAATTGAGTTTAACTTTCAGGCACCTTTTATCTGTGAGGAACATCTGCACCTAATAAAATAATTAGACTTACTTTATTTGGAATTATTTTATGGTAGATTGCAGTAAGGTTATGATGAATGATGAATAGATGTTTATGTTATTAGATTACCTCAGGAATTCGGCTATGCTTTTATATATTTTAGATATTGTTTCATAAAAATATTTTCAAGGGGCATATTTAAAAAATGTGTCTAAATGTTTCAAATTACAAAATAAGTATATTCTATACAGTATCTTCTCCTTTCGGCTGCTCCCGTTAGGGGTCGCCACAGCGGATAGCTCTTCTCCACACTACCCTGTCCGCTACATCTGCCTCT
>JAOTRA010000008.1:4308107-4337421 GCA_026260255.1 Pseudolaguvia tuberculata | reverse complement strand
TCTCTCTCTCTCTCTCTCTCTCTCTCTCTCTCTCTCTCTCTCTCTCTCTCTCTCTGTGTGTGTGTGTGTGTGTGTGTATGAGTGTATGTACATAGCACAACATTATGGAAATAATACAGCATTTTGTTTTTAAGTGTCAGACCCTGAGAGATCATGTAGCCAATAGCTTTGTTTTATATTTCTCTACTAAAGCAACTTCAATAGTATAAATAGATATATGTTCATTTTTGTTTTTAAGAACTACTTACAGGGTGTATGCTCTTCTATCCATGTACTATGATTTATACAGATGTTTTATTCTTAAAAGAAATCCAAGTAGGCATTGCTTTGAATGCACTAACGCAGTTCAAGTATCACAGGCAATGTCTTTGTGCAATTGTGTTACACTACATAGTCGTACTGCTTTTATAAAGTCTCTTTTTACTTCTTGTCACACTGGCAAGAAAAAAAAACCTCTTCAGGGAAAAAGAAAAGATCAGATCCTTTTCATAATATGTGATGCATATTTCATTTGTGTTTCCCATTAAAAATTGATAAAATAGAAATGAACACAACCTCTAAACGTCTCGCTTTAACTGGTGGGAAAAGGATGTTAACTAAAATTTAAAGGCCCCTAAACCTATGTTGTTGCTGCATAAATACATTTGCTTGTGGGGGAGCTTTGATAGGGACAGACCCATGCTGATTTACAAAATATAATCCTCCTACTTAAGCATCACTACTTTTCATGTGGCATGCTATCCATTTTTCAGATTAGAGACCTCATTCCGTCACCTCATCTGTTGCGACTGCACCTGTGGCTATATGAGATGGAAGCATGATCTCTCTTCCCCAATGAATCCTAAACAGGTGGCATGATGATTTCACCACCTGCCAAATAGAGCCTATTATCCCCAGCCATGTCATGATAGAGAAAGCTGACTGCTCTTCCTGTAGAGGACCACATCCATCACTTCTCCCTGTTTCTATCTCAGTTTTGTCTCTTTTATAATTTCTTTCCCATTGTGGCTGAGTAATGGAATGGTGTTTTATTCCGCCAACACAAAGCTTGATGTCGCAGTGGCCAGTGATTGGTATGGTAGGTGTTGAGGAGGATAGAACAGAGACAAGCAGTGGACCCTGCTCACATGTCATTACCACTGACCAGTCACCCTTTTCTATCTGCTCTCAATCTGCAGCTCTTGAGTGGCAGCCCAACAGCTGGGAAAACCAATGCTATTTCTGGGTCAGCTACACAGATAATGTCTTTACACCTCAAAGAGCAAAGCTGTCTCGCTTCCCTGAAGATTTTTTGTGCAGATTAAATAATCAGTTCAGGACTACCAAGGAGCAGTGCAATTACTGCTGCTAGTGCCGTTCAATACATGAGGTACTACTGAATTTCATTTTGTTGCTAATTTTTGCTTGATCGATTTGATCGATTTGCTTGATTGATTATTAATCAACAGCAATACTGATTTTTCAATGTCTACAATTATACTAAAGTGTTACAAATGGGAATGATAATTCTTAAAAATAAAACTAATGATTTAAATAAAATCATTAAGACCCAAGATAACTGAGCATTAATTAATGTCATATACAGCATTCGGCTTATATACTGATCAATATTACACAACGTTTAAACACTGATGTTTTACATTTGACTATAACAATGTCTCTCTGTCCCCCTGTCTATCTGTGCAGGTAAAACAAGTTATTTTTGAAGGGCAGGGACCGCTGATGTGTCCCTGTGTAAGCTGCTGTGTCTTATGGCTTTTTATTCCTATGTGATAGTACATGTGTCTCATGTAGGGGTACAAGCCACTAAACACAGAGTGATCTATCAACTGAAAATAACAACCCAGTTCAGCATGTAGTCAAGGCAAATCTATTGTTCTAGTAAATCACTTGAGATTCATCAGTACAATTCATTTACTTCTGTATTGGGATTTGTAATTCAACCACTTTCTCTGTTTAAAGCTATTTATTTGTTATGTATGTTACTGTTTTTGGTGAAGAGAAAGTAAAAGAAAAAGAAATAGATGAACAGTTATACTGTATGAAAGTTTAAGTAATAATAATGGGTTTGCTATGTTAAACAGTATTCAGACCAAAACTGAATATTTAAGCACCCTTATTTAATCATTTAAATGAGCATTATTCAATTATCAAATGGAGTTAACTGCATTGTTTAATAAACCATAATACATTGTAAATAAACCTACAATCCTGTCTATCTTACAGCTGTAGAACAAAAAATGACGACAGAATAAATTTTTGTCATGTCATTTAAGAATCTAAAGCTCTGAGTCTCTGTCCTATTCAACTGCATTCGGTCTGTATGTTTTCTAAAAATAACTGTAAACATAATGCATCTATATTTATATTAAATGCAATTAAGACATCCAGAATAAATATGCACAATTGAATTTGTATGTGTGTGGCAGGAATTTCATGGTTGATTGCTAATATAGCTCACCATAATTAACATTAATGAGCAATTATTCAAATTTCGGATGTGTCCTAACATCGCCTTGCACAGCTCTGTCTACTAGTAAAGACAAAGAGACAAAGGAAGACTGCAGATTTTTAATAACCAACTTTATATGAGGCATTTTGAACCACTTATAAGCCTTTGCTAGGCGTATCAATACCCTTTTCTCATTCTCTTCATCTGTTGCACATTATTAAAATAGAACTTTAACATTATGCATTGCACCAAAGATAGTCT
The DNA here is from genome assembly GCA_026260255.1 of Pseudolaguvia tuberculata. Lineage (NCBI taxonomy): Eukaryota > Metazoa > Chordata > Actinopteri > Siluriformes > Sisoridae > Pseudolaguvia > Pseudolaguvia tuberculata. The sequence continues at coordinate 4,334,708 of JAOTRA010000008.1, read as the reverse complement.
ACCTACAATATAATACAATATCAGATACATATAAACAAGATAAAGCACCTTTTGTGTAAATAATAAGTAATAATAATAATAATAAAACATTTGGATGACATCTAGCTAACTGATTGTGGATTTGGTATGTAGTAACGTCAGTGCAAGAAAGGAATTCCTAATAAGGGGTTCATGCGCAACAGTTTTCCTTGTTAGCACCTGAGTTCATCAAATCAAACACATATATGGAATTTTGTCATGGAAGAGACTTTTTCATTGTTCACCAAATTATAAACTTTGACAATTAAACCCATTTTGCACAGTATTTTTTTTATATCCCAGAGAAAGTAAAGAGTACCAGCAAGAATGATTTGATGAATGTATCCGCTACATGTTCCCTTCAGTTCAGAGGACATTTGTGTTCACATTACAATAAAAATCAAAATAATATAGCACCAATTATGTTTATACAAAAGCTAATACATTGAAAGTCACTGCAATACAGTAAGGTAAAAGAAAAGTATGAAAGGGTAATTCTAGGAAGTGTACTAAAAAAGCACACTGATGTAGTTCAGAAATGAAATAGCATGGTATTTTGCACAAAATAAAAATAAAAGAAACCCCATCTACAACATGTGGTGGATGTGTCATGCATAATTTGAAAAAAAAAAGAAGTTAACTTTCAAGTATTTTTTTTTTCATTTTTCTTTTCATTTTTTTTTTAATGAAATACAAACTCTGTAAATTAATGTTCAAGGTAGAGAAAATAAAGTCATTTGTAAAAGTTGGCTGACAAATCAGCGAGTTCAATTAATATGTATAAACTTTATGTTCTCACCATTACATAAAAAAACATTTACAAGAAGATACAAGGTAATAAAGTGACTAATAAAACATTTTTAGAGGAGGGGCATACACTCTTGTTCTCTTTTAAACAATTGTCCTGATCAATTTACGATCAAGTTGAATGTAATTCCCTCCTCCTTAGTAGCATCTAATTCTCAGTTAATGGATTCAGAAGTGTCCTTTCTCAGTGGGATTTTGAAACCAGTGAGTCTTTGGCCAAAAAGCTTGGTAAGAAGGTTGTTATGAGACTCTGCAGTATGATAAGATTGCGTCTCTACAGACTTGACACCAAGCTTGGGTCGAGGTTTTGTAAATGAATTGTTCAGAGAGGTTACTGACATTTTGGAGGTGGCTGAATGGATGGCTCTACCAGACGCACCTTTTTTCCCTCTGCAATCCCAATTCAAATGACGAATGAGCTCTCCTTTCTTAGGGGAAAATTTGTCAGAGCTCCTCTTTGGTTGTAAGTCTGAGGTTCCTTTTTTATGCTTTGAAACAATTTTGTTACTTGTCATTTCATCTTTTACAGATGTAAGCACTTGATAGTCCACAGTAATGCCACTTTTATGTTGACCAGGTACTCTCTCACATTTATTGGAGCGAAATTTCTTTTTTATTTTTGGCTCAATTCCAAGATTCTCCCGCGTAACGGTGGTTGCTGTCCTTGGTGAACTTGGCATCATCTTGAGATCTTTCCTTTTTTTCAGCTTGACGCAGTCCTTTTCTTCAGCTGTAACAGAGTTGAGGGCAAGCTTAGACTGATTGGCACCTCCATCAGCTGTAACTTCAATGCTTCCTTGCTTGGTGCTATTGTCAAAGTATTGTTTAATGTTCTCTTCTGACTTATCAGATGATCCTTCTTTAGCCTGGATGATCAATGGCTTGTCAGCACTGTTTATGGCTTGTTTATTATCATTACTCCCAATATATAAGACATTAGGAGTAAAATTATCCTTAGGCAACATATCTTCTGTTTGATCTGCATTGGTCTCTTTTCTATCTGCATTTAACAAATTTATCTTGTTATCAGGAAATGTGCTATCATTTGTATTTGCCATTTGTGATGTGGAATGAGTTTCTACACAGTCATCCTCAAGTTTAACATCATACATCTCAGTCAAGCAATCCTTGTAATGTGTCCCAACCTCTTTGGTATCTGTCTCTGGAACTCGTACTGTATGGAATTCTTTATTATCTTCTTCCTTGGTCAGTGCCTTAATTCTAAGAGCATTTTCAGCAGAAGTCATTTGGGATAGGTTCTGCTTCAGTTCTTCCAGAGTTCCAGGAAGTTCTTCGACCACATCCTCCATTTTAACACTTGTATTAATTGTTTCACTTGACTGATTGTCATTATTACAAGGGGTTTTCCGGACTGGTACAAGATCCTGTCTGTCTGTTCCTTGTTGTAAGTGTACAGATGAAATATTTGCAATGTACAAACTATTTTCTTGTGAATTTTCAGGCAGTACTTTTTTCTTTTTATTTGGAATATCATCCTCTTTAGACTTGCAAGGTCTTACCACGCCCCTGAACTTAAATATTTTGCTACCCCCTGCCAGATGTTTTTCCATATGACGATCAAACTGTTCTTTCTTAGAAAAAGTGTAGTTGCAGGTACTGCATATGAAGGACTTCTTAATTACATGCATAACATCAGCACAGAGTTCACAAGTGTACAGGGTAGTGTGCTTGGAATCTGGTTCTTCCACCTCCTCGTGTTCGGTTTTTAGGTGATCTTTAAGTTCTTTTGCTTGCTGATATGAGACTGGACATTTGTGACATATGAAAATCTTTTGCAAATTGTGAACCACCAAATGTCGCTGAAGCTTAAAAGGTTTTGGAAACTGCTTGCCACAGTGATGACAGTCTCGAGAGGGATCTTTGCAGTTGGGATGCATTTCAACATTTTTTGGAGTAGGATCTGCTTTGGGTAGAACTTCAAGAGGTGTAAAAATGCTATGTTTGCTTCCGCCCCCAGTACCTACTACTTTGCTTTTTATTGCTTCAGACTCGCACGTGTTTGAGAATTTTTTCTCCACTCTCAAGACATCTAAAGAAGCTTTTTCCTTAGATGGTTTTGCATAATCGCCTTGTTTTGATTGATGTTGTAAAATTGAAGAGATGAAGTTCTTCACAGCATTCTCCTGCATGAAGCAACCTGACATATCTAGAAGGGAGGTTTGAGATTGACCTTTTCGAGCAAATTGTGTGGCATGCTCCCGCAAGTGTTCGTTGTACATCCACACATCCGATATTTCCTTCAAGCACATGCCACAAGTCCAGACACCAGCTTTATTCTTGACATGCTTCTCTTTCAGATGATCCCGAAGTTGCTCACGGGAGCTGAATTTGCGCTGGACACACATATAACATGTTGGAGGTGGTGAAGGATTGTGAGAAAGCTTGTGGAAGTCCAACTCCCCTAATGTGAGGAACCACGTGAAACAAACTTTGCATTTGTACTGCTTGTCCTTGGGCTTCATTCCAGTCTCAATTCGTTTTCTATTCTTGCATTCTGTGGGTTTCTTGGGTGATTGTTTAACCACAATAGCTTCAACCACTGATATATCTCTTTCAGATTCAAATAGTGGGATTTCTGGAAGCTGAAATGTAGTGTTAAAATTCTGAATGTCAATACGTGGGTAGTGAGGGACATTGTCTTGCATGCAGACCAACTGCAAAGGGCAAGATTCATCAGATTTACAGTCTTTCTGGTTATCTGACCCTGTGACAAAATCTTTATCTTCAGATCCATGGACGTTCTCTGCAGATGTTAGGCTGGCATTTTCTGTATGGTGTATGAAGTCACTAATTCTTGCCTCCTTGTCTTCCTTCTCAATCTCTTGATTGTTTGTGATATCTAGTGGGAAACCTTTGTGCATTGGGTTTTTAAGTGTGCTCTTATGGCACATCTCAAGCATTTTAGCATCATCGAGTGAAATAGTTTCATATTCGCAATGTTCTTGCAAAGTGCTGGTAAGTGAATTGCTCTGCTTCTTGTTGAACTCCTCACTGTTGTCGGAAAATGTGTTTAGGCCAGAATAGTTAGATTCGTTCTGCATTTGTTTCTGCTTTTTGCTACTTTTACCATAAACACGTGCACACTTTTTTCTTTTCATTTCATTACTTGGAAACAACTGGGAGAATGTATTTTCGTCATCAAAGAGATCTTTGAGATCAGTACCCAGGCCACAGGGGCTTATTGTTGGGTTTTTATAACCATCACAGTTGGAGCCAGTTTCATCTGTGGGATAACACGTTGACTCACTTTTGATCGCAGTTAAAGGATCTTCACATGGATCACAGATTTCTTCAATCTCAACATATTTTCCAGAACTGGTATCATTTGCTTGTGCATTATCTTCTTCTTCAGCATTAAGGCTTGCACAGATCTTTAGCCTTGTTGCTGTATTGTCTCCCTCAGTGGTATTATGGTATCTTTCAGGGCACGTTGGCACAACTATTATTTTTTGCTCATCAACACAAGCACCTTCTATGCCCTGAAGGCCTTCTGAGAGTTTCAACTCTTGATAATGTGAACTGCTGGCTGTACTCAGTTTTTCACTTGACCCAGGACATTCTGGTTGTATCATTGCCGAAAAATCGGGGGAAATAGCCTGTAATATGTCTGTTTTAAGTATACTGAGCAATTCGTCTGGGAAAGGGTCCCTCTTTACTGGTTTGTCAATTAACCCTTCATTAGAGATATCAATGCTTTTGATTTTTTTATCTTTGATATTTTTCTTTGTTTTCTCAATTGATAGAGGCACATCCTCCTTGTCTTTGTCTGTACTTTTGGAAACAAGCGATTCTTTTGCTTTCCCTTCCAATACTGTGTTTAGGGCGTCTAGCTCACACTGTCTTGCAGGTGTACTATCAGTGCTGTGACTCAGCAACACCACTGGGTCAAGGATCCTTGTGTTATCTTTCAGATCTTTATCTACCGGGTGTGGCACAAAGATTTGGCTGTTCAAAGGTTGCATTTGTGTTATTACTTCAGTTTTAACTGTGTGTTTCATGGCTTTGTGTCTCTTAAGTCCAGGAAGGGTACGAAAGTACATTAAGCATATTTCACACTGGAATTTGCCTTGAACTGCATTCTGTGTAGCAGTGCTTTTTTTTTGCAACGGCTTCATTTCTGGCTGCATTGTGCAATTTCCCATTACTGAGTTTGGCAAACATGCAAAATTTAATGTTTTTGCTGGTAACTGGTCCTTAGATTTTGGTGTTTCAACATTGGATATAATAGAGTTTTGAGGCAACACATCTATCTTGAATGTAGATAACTGACTTTCAATATTCTCAGTGTCTGTCTTTCTTAGAAGATTGATGTTTAAGTCCATGTAATCAATAGAATTAACTGAAACATGACAAGCGCTCATATCACCGTGGTGAAGTTTTGGATGTTGTTCTGGATCAGTTGAAACTCGATGTTCCGCAGGCGTGTGGGGTGAAATGCAGAATTTGATGTCATTTTGGTTGACAGTGTTATGAAAATTTTCTATTTTGATCAAGTGATCATATGTAGTTAATTCAAGCTCATTCTGAATATGTATTGGACTGAGTCGACAATTTGATGATAGCTGCGTATCGAGTGTCAGTGAATTGATGTTGAGGCTGTCTTTGGGGCTTGACTTAATGTTGGACTGAACATCAATACCCTTATTTAACGGTTTAGAACTTAGAGTGCAAGCAGTAAAATGTGTTTCATTGTAATTTGTTGGGCTTAGTTTGAATTCATACATTGGGCCTTTGTTTTTGTTAGAGATTTTTGTTTGTTCAGATTTTTTATTCACTTCATAAAAATCTTGCTTGGAGATGCTGTCCACAGCTAACAATGTTCTGGAGCTAGACGTTTTGCTTTCTGCTGTTTCTACAAAAGCTTGACTTATCTCAGTAGCTATGTTTGATGAATCATATGTTGGTCGAGACCTAGTAATGTCCACCTCTGGAGAACTTTTAAAAGGTAGTGTCTCTTCGATTAAAGTAGGGCTAATGATGTTAATATTGTTCCAACAATTTGATAATAGATTGTTCTCTCTTTGTAAAGGAGAACTATTTGAAGCAGCATATGGAGAAACAAGTGGTGATTGACTAATTGACGGAACATATTTCAGTTTTGAATTCTTGTTCACATTGATTTGTACATCCTCTCCACATAAATGATGTGTTTCAGAATATGGAATTCCCAATGTGACCTCACAGCTTTGATCGTTTTTTTCCATCTTTGCTTGCTCATGAGTGCTTACTGTATCTGTATCTTTTCTTAGAATTTCACGTGGGTTGCCATCTTGAGTATGAGGGGACTTGATGGTCTGTTGGGCTACTGTATTATCTGGCATTATATGATTTCCTCCTCTCTCCACTGTGACATTTTCAATATCTTTATCTGGTGGATTTTTTGTTGGAGATTCAAGCATCTTTTTTTTAGCTTTGGTAGCATTGGTTTCTTTGACCATCTCTTCTGATTGGCTACTTTCTTTTTTGTGGTATTTGGTACATTCAGCTTTTATCACATCTGATGTTGATGAGGCATTTGGATTGTTGGCAGATATATCTAACTCACAATTCTCTGAAAGTTCTGATTCTAAATAAACTTCCATTGCTTTTACTGGTGGTTCACATGTTTTACTCTCAAATATATTCGGTGTCAACTTTGATTCTTTGTTTAAAACACAGATGCTTACAGGTTGTATTTCACTGACCTTTGTGTCCTGGTCCTGTAGACTGACATCATTAATATCAAAATCACCAGGGATTTTCATTTTGCATCCTACATTTGATTCACACGTGTCTCCTGTTATAAGCTTGGGTGGCACTTCTAATAATGTTTTACTCAAATCTGAAGAGCACTCAGTCACAGAATATGTGGAGCTTGCTTCTTCTTCTTCATTTGTGAATTCAGTCCTTATTGACTTTTCTTTATTCTGTTTTAGCTGCTCTTTGTTGTACTCTTTCTGCTGAACAGAAGGTTGAGCTGCTTCCAGCCCTGAGGACAGAGAGTCTGAGATCACTTCTAGGCTTTTCATAAGATTTTCTGTGTATATCTCATGTTCAATCATCTCTTCTGATTTTCTTCTAGCTGTATCACTGCTCTCAGATAGTTCTGCTGGTTTTTCTGCTGACAAAATATGTAATTCTGAATTACCTCTTACATGCAAGGATTCTGTACCTAAATGAAGAGGGGTGTCTGTTGCAGTGGAGTGTGTTGGTGTGTGAAGACACTGTTGTCCACCCATCAAACCAAACTGAATAGGACTGGACCATGGCAGGTCAGGCTCAGAGAAGAGTTCTGTATGGGAGTCTGTTGGTGTGACAATACCCAAGTTTTCTGAAGGGCAAACGGCCTCCAAACTACTCTGTTGATTCCCAGTTCTATCCAGTCTTAATGGTGAAAATTTACTCACAGTCAAGAGTTTCTGTGAATTATTTTCAGTTGGAGAAGGACTGTTTAGCTTAGCTGACTGGAGCTGGTTCTCAAGCTCTGTGACAATTCTCTTTATCTCAAGCTCATCGTCAGTGACGCAGTGACTACTGATATTTGGATGGTAGTCCATCATTTTCTCTGTCAATGTGAAAGGGACAGGATTAAAGCTGGTCTTTTTATCATTTGATATGTCTGAATCCTCTTTGTACTGAGAAATTTCATCTGGTAGTTCAGGAGTCACATCAACTATCAAGCTCCAATCTCTCTGCTCCAATAATGGTGAAAATGATGAATCGAACAGCTCCTTCTTGTCAGATGTAGTCTCTATTGGTCCAAAACCTTCCTTGGTTAGTTGAATATCTGGGTACAGGTTGTTTTCATAAACACCAACTGTCAAGTCACCAAACATTGTTGTTGTATCAAATGAAAGGGGTGATTTCATGAGACTCTGTTCATGTTCTAGGGTATAAGGAATAAGACATACTCTGTCTTTCGGTGGAAGTGCTTCATTAATTTTTGCAGAAGTCAAACACACTTCATCCATGAGTGAACTGCAAAGTGACGATGGCTCAGAAAATAAGTGATTCTGATCAGTCCTTGTTTCGTTGACTAAAGAATTATCATTATCAAAGTTCTCAAATGAAGCTGGTGAGGATTCTGAATCATGGTGTGACCCTTTGTTCTTATTTAACGTTTTTCCCTTTGAGGCAGCATGATCTTTTTGGATTTCATTATTATTTTTGGTCTTCACTGAATTCATTGTTATACCAGTCCTCCTGAGATGCATAGCTTGTTTGTAATCTTTGTAGTCTTTAATGAGTGGTGTGGTATCCTCTGTGTTTGCAGCAATTCCTATTTCAGAGTCGTAGTGGTCCATTTTTTTCCCTACTTCTACGCGGGTGGTTTTGTATCTTGCAAGGCTGACTGTACTTTTAGTCATGGTATGCTCTGATGCCTTCTCTTCTGTTGTGCTTATGACATTTGAGCACTTTGATGCAGTGTAACTGTCTTTAAGCTCAGAGAGTAGAATCTTATCAGTGCTATAATGTTTTGTGTTTTTGGTGAAGGTCAAAGCTAATGATGTGCTTGACTCTTTTAGTATTCTTTGTGGAGATCTATCTTGATCGAAGGAATCCTGGTCTTTTTTCCTTATCTCCACTCTTTTTTCACAGTCTGAATCTGTGCAATCGATGCTTTTAGGGCTACTGATGCTTTCACTGGAGATGCTTACAGATGCGCTGAGTTCACTGCTGGTTGAAGATCTACTGCTTCGCCTGCGTACCCTTTGATGGCCAGAGATTTCTTTTATTGAAGGTGGAGAGGCAGTTCCAGCTTTCTTTAATTCAAAACTCTCTATCTTCTCTTTCTTCCAAGGACTTTCCCTGTTTTTATCTGCTTTAATTCGTTCTTTACATTCTTTTGTATATGTGTACTTGCAACGGATGCTTTGACTGAGACGTCCCTGACTGGCAATCTTCACAGGCTCACAGTCCTCATCTGAATCCGATATGTAATCATACTCTCTGAAAGTAGAATTTTGTACAGTGGGTGTGACCCTCTCCATTACCAGTGAGAACTGCATGTTTTTAGTGCCTTTCACATGGAGCTTGTGAAGCTTATTCTTCTGCTGAACTATTTTGTGAATGAGTTCTTTACTCCAACTTCCTCCGCTAATCCTTTTTCTCTTCCTCTCCTTTACTATTGACCTGTGAGGTGTGTGGCTTCTAGTGGCGGATGGTGATTGTGCAATTGGTGCTTGAACTGAAGGGGTGCTGCTTTGCAAATGTTTGAGTCCACCTTTTTCTGGAAACACTTCAGACACGGAAAACCTGGGACCAAGCTCACTTTCATCTGCTATCTCGTATGACTTCTGTGTCTCCCACTCTTTATGTTTACTACGTTCCTCCAAAGTGGGGTTTCTCTTTACAACAGAGGTCTCGATTCTGGTACCTTCTTTATGTGCCTCTAAATCCCAGTTATTTTCTTTGATGGGAACATCGGCATGTTTGTTGTCTGCAGTAAGGCAGTCAAAGTCAGCATCAAAGGTATACTTTTGCTGCATTAATGATTTCTCACTAGATGTGAATTCATGCTTACTCCGATTCTCAAACATTACAGAGTCTTTGCTTTTAAGAGTTTGTCTGCTAGTTGAGCATTTTGTCGTTGTGATCTCATCATCTGCAAACGCATCAATAAAGCTACTGTCAATTTCTGCATTATCTGACTGGTAACCCAACCCATTTAATGTCTCTGTAATTAGACTATCTAACTTAGCATCTACCATTTCTAGGTCAGGGAGTGGTGCAGATGGCAGCATGAGTTTCATTGGATCGTCTTTTGCATCAACTTTGGCCACACTGTCAGGCAATATCTCGCCATTCTTATTAAGCTCTAGCAGAGACACATGCAAATCTGATGAACTTCGTGACATGGCAAAATTAGTGCCAGATGAAATAGCTTTTGTGGTATCTGCATGATATTTTCTTGTATCTTCAGGTTTCTGAATATCTTTGTAGTCGCTTTGTGCAAATGTATGCTGTCCACAGTATTGCTTATGATCAAGAAAGGAAGCCAAGTTATTAAAATTCTGATCACACTGTTTGCATGTGAGAAGTACATCCAGTTGGTCAAGGTTTGCTGTTGCTAAAGAGCTAGCTAATAGCTGGTGAGCTGAATATGGTGGTGGTGGACGCTCCATTCCAATTCTGTTTATACAACCTTTCTCATTTTCCATGTGAGATTTTTGTCTCAAATGTGATGAAAAACTCACAAGATTCTCTTCTGATTTTTCCTGGTTGTACCGCAGACTACGAGAAACTTCTGAACTGTAGTGATGCTGATTAGAATTTGGGTTTTCTAGTGATGCTTTACTGTGGTTGTAAATCTGAGATGAGGATGACTTTTGGCTGTCATCAGAGCTACTACTGGAAGGGCTAGTAGAGTTTGGGGAAAGAGAGGAACATGTGCTGCTAGTCATTTGATTTTGTATGGGTGAGTGCTTTGGAGAATCATATGGAGAAACCATCATTCGTTCCAAAGATGGAACGTGTAATGGATGGTAACCAGGGGTCCGTTGTGTGGACACATGTAGTGCATGATTTACAACATAGTTTAATGGCTTGTTTTTGGCATCTCCGATTTGATTTTGGCTTGATTCTGCTTTATTTGTAAACTGACTTGGTAGAATTGTACTACAACCTTGCTTGACAATATCTGGCCTCAGTTTTGAAAAAGCATCGCTGGTTCTATTGTTGGGAAGGTTTTTCTGTGTGTTAATTTTTTGAGGTGTATTATCTTCTTTCCAGTCAGAGGGAGTTATTAAAAAGGACATTTGTTGATTACTGACTTGCCTGGAAAGCTCAATTCCGTTTTGGTTTGGCATGGCTGCAGTAAGACGGATATGTTGCCAGGGCATACGGCTGTTAATTCCTGCATTTTGTCTTTGCTCAGGGGGAGCTTGGCACTGATATGGGTATGGAGTAGAGTTCTGATCTAGAGGTAATAGGAAGGCTTTGTTGGTCCCTTCCCATGGTTGTGCTACTCTACTGTTTTTGTCAAGAGTGGCTGTGCTTACATGTATGATATTTGTTGGGGAACTGTTGTAACTCTTTTTTGAAAAGTGTATTTGGGGACTGTGACTCTGTGCAATGTTTCTGATGTGATGTGCACTGCCATGAACAAGAATTCTTTGACTGGAAGTACTAGATTTTGAATGGCAAACTCTGTGGCCCCTGGTGTCTACTTGTGAATAATTATCTGTCTTGTCAGATACACTACACTTTTTCTTGTCTGTTTGTTGACCGTTTAACTCTTTGCTATCATTATTGCTAACACCATCACTTATGTTTCTTGTGCAATGCACAGATGATGGTATAGCATGGGGAGTCTGCACATACGGGGGAGGATTGGAGTGTAAGGAGTATTTCCTGTCGTCTGATGGTTCAAAATTCAGTTTTGTATTGCTTTGCACAGTCTCATGCTCCTCACCAGAGGACTGAAAGGAAAATGAGGTTTGGGTTACTTGGTTAGCACCCAAAGAAACTTCTATTAAATTTTGAGGCTGTGGGTTTTGATCACAGGAAAATGAATTGGCATTGTCTAGCAATGGATATCCATACTGAAAAGGCAACGGCACGCAGCCATTAGGTTTGTTTATGTCCCCAACACTGTTAGACTTTTGTGATGATACCCCAAAACTAGCATTGCTGAATGTTCTATCAGGAGCCTGCCACGCATCAGCTCCATTCAGCTGAAAGTCAGGGAAAAGCATTTGGTTGACAGTTTGTGTGTTGGTCTCCAATGCACCCGGCTGCTGCTGGGGTGCAGTGGATGCTGATGTGTGCTGGTGAGAAGAACTCCCTGCTGCAGAGCCCACAGGCTGTGAGGTATAGCTTGGAGAAATGAGGTTAGAGCTCTCCTGGAAACAGCGGTTAAGGTTGAATTCCTCGTCCTGTTGCAGTTCTGCTTCTCGCTCTGGGATATTTGGTACATGAAACCTGTAGCTGCCCGAGACAGGTCCACGGCTGGTCTCCAGCTTCTTGGGAGGTGAAAGCTTTTGCTGTGGATAGGCAATCCCTATTGTGGGATTGGAACGTGAGTTGGTAGTACTCAGTCTGCACAGCTGTTGTGGGTTAGCACGATCTGTTTTTCCTGACTTTTTCCCTTTATCCCGTATGCGACTTTTCCCACTGGGAGACTGAGGACTGACCTTGCCATTAGGCCATGTTCTTTCACTTGTAAAGTTTGAACGGTTCTGAAATGACTTGAAATCAATTTTTCCTGCCTGTTGTGGCCTTATAACAGCTTCACGTTGTTGGGTGCTGTCTTTCTCCTTTTCTACAAACTTAGTTTTTTTATTAGCAATCTGTGTCTCCACACATGCATTCTGAAAGTGCTCAGGGGATCCTTTCAACACTTTCTCATTAAATTGCTCATTTGCCAACTTCTTTTCATCCTGGTTGTTCTTGGCATCCAGATCTTTGGTGGCATATGTCCGTTTAGCCTCTCCTGCCATGATGCTGATATGGCTGATGCAGCAGGCTGCTCCTTATGTATGGAGTCTATGACACTCTGACATTTTACTGTTGTCTTGAACAGTCTCCAGTGGCATGAGCAGAAAGAACAAGATTATAAGATTATCTCTCTTATCTCCTCATTTCACCAATGTATAATTGATCTTCTGTCATCATCTTGAAGACCTAGAGAGTAAGTAGAGAAGATAAATAAATGGGATGTAAGGATTTAAAAAAAAAATTAAATATAAGTAATTTACAATTATAGCTGCTTCTAATATATATTTGACTACAAAATGTTACTGTGCAATGTGTGTTGTTTACTAGAACTTCAGAGGTACAGAGCTAAATAATTACTGACCAGAAGCAAAACTACGTAACCATATTTCACCATTGGAGGGCAGTATTAAATCAGTTTTGAAAAACAGAAACTACATTAATAAGCTCTGCTGCTCACTAAGCACTATTGCTCCAAAAACAGTTATTCTTGACATCATTTGTAATCATTTACTTATACTCAGACAGCTCTCATTTTCGTTGTCAGATACATAATATAATGTGCAAATTAGCCCATCTTCATTTATTTTAAAGCTTAAATATATGATGCTCCACCAGTGTATAGTCATTTTTAATTCTGCTTCTTTGCTGAACACTAGAAACTCATTACATTCCATGTCAATCATTGCTTGATACTCATACGTTTTAGGTTTGGAGTATTGAGTTGAGACACACGGTTGTCATTTGAAAATTTCAGGCATTGATTTAATTTGAATTTACTTTCACTCCCTGCAGCTTAATTTTTTTTTAGTGCTATGAGCAGTTGTTAAATGTTAGCATTGGCCTTACTGTATGCTGATTCATTTCTACAAATCCCTTGAGATAGCATCAGATTTGTACATTTATGATGGACTTTTATACCTTCTATGAAAGAGTCTTATTTTTAGGTCTATGTCTTTGGCCTGGCTTTGGTATTTAGCATATTTGTTTGGAGGCTAAGATCAGCTTGGGTTTGGACTAGCTTGTGAAAAGTCACATCCTCTCTAGAGCTCCAGCTCCTGTCTGCTCCTCTCTGAAAGCAGAATGGAAGTGTGCAAGTTTCCTTGTGGGAACTCCCTTGTTTTGTTTAATCCATACATCATACACTTCATTCACTGTTTCTTTAGGTCAGTCAGCCCTTTGGAAAGACGTAGAGAGGATGCAAGCTGTCTCTAACAACAACGCAAATAGTGCTGTGATCACAAGGACCTATTAGAAGTAGCACCAAATCTACAACTGTCAGTTCACAATGATTGCGGGCTCATTAATATCTTCACAACTGTCATCTTGACTTACCTAATCCAAATCTATAAGCACCAAGCTGCCAAGTTTCCTGACAGCTATATTATCTTAAAGCTTAAAGGCTGTCATTCTATTTGGAGTAACTTAGAATATATAGTCAGTCAGATCTTTTTGTTTTTACTTTTACACAAACCAAATTAAAGTTTATTGAAATTTGGCTAGCAAATAAAGGCCTGTGACTGTGAAATATTTGATTACTAAGTATGACTCGATATCGCACTCTATGGAAGTTGTCTTAAAATGGTGCCATAAAATAGAATTTTAGGCACTTTTATAAGTCAATTAAGGCAAGTTTGTGTGTTCCTCAGGCTTAGTGTCAAGTCAGCCTGCACCACATACACCGCCATTAGCTCCATATGGCCACCCCAAACACACCACCCAGACGCCATTCGGGCTCAACATGGGGTTTCTTTCGAGCATGTGTGTGTAAGCACACTAAACAAGCTCTGTGCAATCTTGTTTCAACTTTGTTTCTTTTTTACGCTTGTCACTGTGTTACTGTACTGACGGTTAAAATCCATTTCTCTTGCATACAGCTAAATAAAACACAGTAGAAGCCAAATTCATGAGCTCCACTTATGTAAGTAGTATAGGCTAGAGCAAAAAATGTGCTATACTTAGAGACTTTCTTGCCATTTATCAACTGAGATCATACTGCCATCTTTTTTAAGGATCTTTCTGCAGGCAAGCTGTTTATCTAATACTGTGTATGGCATCTGCACACTTAGTTTTCAATTAATCAGGCTTAAATGAAGCATAAATCGTCTTTGATAGCTTTAAGGTGTGAACTACTGGGACCTCAAGTGATTTGTTATTAGGTAATGAACGTTATTTCTCTTGTTTAAGTAGCCAAGACTACCAAATAGATGATATCCCAGTGCTGAAAAGCTCTACATTTAGAAAATAAAAATATAAGCAACTACATTCACTCTAATAATGTTTACCATAACATAAAAGTACATAATGTAAATGAGGAAAAAAACAGTTTATCTGAGACTTTGAAGCACAAACATTTATTTATTTCTTCTACCCACAGTCTTCGACACTTCTATTTACGCTGTCAGTACTCACACATGGAGTGCACATGTACGCATATGTTTTTTGTTGGATAAAGTGCACCTAGGCAGACTTTCATGTTGAGAAGAAAATCTAAACGTTGTCCTCTTATAAGAGCTCAACCAAATACCAAAGCTGCATCTTTAGGATGCCTAAACCTTTACACACAATGGCCCTCTTTATCCGAGTGAAAACCTGTAAGGAATGCTTGGTAACCTTACTGACATCTTCAGACTTTATATACACCCGGTACACCATGCTATATTCACGTGCTATTTGTCTGGAAGTAAGTTAGTTATAAGAGCAAATATGTATGTGTGTGTGTATGTATGTGTAAGGATTAGTAGGACTTAAAAGGTTAAAGTTGTCCAGACTGGATCCCAAGCCTTTGAGCTTACTTAAAAATAATGGGTCAGGTAACAAAATCTCAAGCTGTTCTCCTCACATACGCAAATACAGGAAGGGACCAAAGAAACACCAATACATTCCCCAAAATGCACCTCACATATTGACAATGGACCTACACTCTGGCCAAGCCACTCTTTATAAGAGCGACCTTCATTTTATTTAAGGAAACAGCTATTATCCAAGCAAATTGCCTTTCAAGAGCATTTGACTTGAGCAATGACAGCAGAGAGTGGCAAACGGTGCCTGGTCTCAGCCGATCCTTCTAAAAGTGAAAAGAAAAGATTAATTCTGGTGCAGTGGAAAGAAATTTGTCTGACATTTTTGATATAGAGATATTAAAAAGAGCTGAAGACGCAAAGCCATCCATTTATAACACTTTCACCTTGTATAAAATGCTTTACTTAGCTTTCTGTTGGACTAAGAATGAGCTTTTTTTAAATCAGAGGTTATAGGACTATTTTGGGATGCAATTTAAGAAACCTGGATGGTAATCCACACGCCACTACAGGTTAGACACCCTCCTTCACAAAAATGTGGTTAGAATGTGTGTTTGTAAATGTCTGTGTGTGGGCATGCTTTTATATCCTTGTAGGGACCAAATATTTTACATTTCCACCTTGTGAGCACATTTAACTGGAAATAAAATATTTTTTTAAAAAGCTTTATTTAAAAAATTTAAAGAGGTTAAACATTTCCATTTGTTTACTGATTTAATTAAGTAGTAAATGTAATTAAGGTGAAATTAAGGTGTATCAACAGAAATATAGGTAAAATAAAAAAAATGATGTCAGTAGAATGTCCTCACAAGGATAGTTGAACAAAATTAAGTGTGCGATGGGGTGTGTAATTCCAGAAGCACTACGTACCCCCTCCCAACTTTTCCCTTTTCCTCTCCTTCAGACAGTTTTTATTACCAGAACATTTTCGACCCAGTCTGTTTCCATATTGCTAACCACCTCATTCCACAAACATGATGGAATCTTTGTTTTAGATCATTTAAAACTGAAAATATCACACCATTTAAGACAATTTCCCAAATGGCAACTAAGTAGCATAAATAAAATGAAAATATTAACTTTCAAGATAGGAGGACTGAAAATGCTTATAATTGTTTTGTTTGATCTCATGATAACCATGATTATCTTTAAGTAATGGAGATTACTTCAATGACGCCAGTCTTCTGCATCATTAAAATTATTATTATCGTATCTGTATGATCTATATGATATCTATATGATCCTCTAGACTATGGAGGTATGTTTGGCTGTTTAATATTTAATTGTATTAAAGAAGCATCTTTTCATCAAATCATATTTGCCCCAGAATATGTTGGGAGCAGATAATGGATCCAGTCACATTTCTGCCTTGTGTTGAGTATAATTTATTACATTACCTACTAACTTATTCATTGCTTTTATATATTCATCATCTCCTGTTCAGTAATATTTTACATTCAAGTCTTTTTTCACTGTAATCCATCTTAACTGTTGACAATATATCCCACCTATTCTTTTTTTTTTAGTTAGAAAGTTAGAAACAGGCTCATCCACTGTAAAACTTGGCTTTTGGTCTCTAATTTGCATTTATTTGCTTTCAGTGAGAAAAAAAAAAAAAAGAGAAAAAAAGGGGCACCATCTGTCATAGGACATGGAAAATTTTTTAGAAGTTTGGCTCTGATCAGTGATATGTGGGTTCTAGGAGCTTGGCAAAACCTGGTGTTTACTTCCATTTCTTTCCATATCCTCTCAGCAGCTACCAAAATCTGACATAAGTCCAGCACTATTCAGAAGAGTAACGTTGATTCTTTTGCTTAGTTTTACTAACACAGTTGTATAGAGTTCATTAAGGTATATGAACAGAAATAATGCATCATCAAGAAATGTGTCTTTTTGTGAATTGCGTTGAGAAATGTCATCCCTGAGGAAAAATAATTATTAAATATAATTTAATGTCATATATTTCTTTCCTTTTGTAATAGTATGAAGATGTCAACGTAAGCAACAAGGCACCCTGGGCTAACTTCCTGTCTGCCAGTTGACAATTCTTGCCAAACATCTATCAGCATATACTATTAGCTCTAAATGTACATATTAAACAAAGTTAAAGTCACCTTACTATTTTTATGGTACACTTTGTAATACTAAACTCATTTGGGCTTTTCGTATATTCATACGCAAAAATGAAGATAAGACAAATAATAGGAAAAAACATATGCTCTGTAAAAACACAAATATGCTCTGTCTGTCTAGTATACTTTTCTTCTATAACGCTCCCTTCCATACTTCAGTCCCTAAAGTATTGGTGCTTATATACTGCATGAACAGGGATACTTATAATCCCCTTTCTCTCTTGTTTGCTCATTCACAGATAGCTGATAGCATCTGTGAGAGCAGTGAGCGCTGGAATGGGCTCAAGGAGGGGAGAAGGGGGCCAACCAGGTCAGGTCTCTGCTCTTACAAGTGTAAGAGTAAGCAGCACTTGGAGGTGAAAAGAAGGTAGTGATCTCATCACCAGTCCAAGGTTAAAAACCAGGGGCAAAAGTGTAAAGTTTAAGAAAAGGACACATCGAAATATACACATTCATAGCTGAACTTTTAATAGGGAACAAAGAGAATCGTTTAAATATACATATATAAATACTTGTAGAGATTTTTGATCAAAGAAAAAGGGAATAATATATTTTTGAAATTAAGTGTTAAAGTGTTTCTTTGTTTTTGAAACAGCCATTGGCCAAAAGTATGTGTGTTTCACTGCAGTTGTATCAATTTTTCATTTTTTTTACCCATTCTATTAAGGTTTTTCCTTGCAGGGCCAGTAAAAGCAGTAGGGAATTCCGGGCATTAATTGTGTGAGTCACACTGTACTAGCATTTTCCTAAAGCAAAGTAGCTTTAAATAGTCTAAGGAAATGTCCAAATTAATCTTTAAAAATATATCAGTACATAAAGTGATAATTCAGAGTCAAGCAGTCAAATAGACGTGTACAAGTAAGTGTCTCTTAAAATAGACTAGTTATTATTAGCACAAAGAAAAACATGTTGAAATAACTTTTGTCTGATAGGAATCCTAGATGATTAAAGATAAAGTTCTATACTATTTAAAACGTTTATCTGTTCTTATATGCTAATGTTCTTCAACAGGAAACCTATACCACACATTTTCACGAATGCATGCGTTTGACACACGGTCACATTTTTCTCACACAGAGGCAGCAGCTATAAAGACATCTCAAACAAGAACCTACAGTCACTAGTGGAAACCAAAACAAGTAGACTCTTCATACAAAGGGCTCACACATTCAGCATCAGGCCAGTACCTTTTCTGTGCTCACTGCCCTCTGATACTAACTATAATATTTTATTAGAATTGTTTATTTTCTGCTGTGGGAGCCAATGTGGTATGTATCCTGTTCAGACCACTTTATGGTAATAGTTTATAAATAAAAAACAAGGGAAACTGATGGACATGCTGCTCTAGTTCTACTGTACCACAGACTATTACCCAACCTATGTCCATCTATCTACAGAGGTACTGGTAAACATGTGCACATTGTCTATTCCCATTTATTCACAATCAAGATGATTGGATACCTTCTGAAGTCTATCTCAGCTGTCATTGGGTGAGAGGCAGGGGTATACCGTGGACAGGTGACCAGTACCATTGGCAATTTAGAATCAATAATCAACTAAACATACATGTTTTTGGATTGTTGTAGTAAACCCACGCAAAGGTGGTCATACCATGCAAACTCAACACCAACACCAAAAGACCCCTACTGGAGATACGAATCTGAAACCTTCTTGCTGTGAGACAACTATGTTACCACTAAGCCAACATACTGCCTTCATTTTTAAACAACCCTAGTATAATAACTGTCCCCTTAGGTTTAAATATAAAGACTTGGCACTCAGATTTCTTAAAAGATTGAATTGTAGAAACCACAGTAGCAGAAGAAAGAATTGACAGTACTGAAGAGAAAGCGGATATCACCTTAACCGGGGAACAACTTGAAGCTCAACATCACCTTACTCACTCTTGCACATGAGAAATGATTGCCTGGTGAAACTAATCAGCATAATTAATGTAATCATTTCAGCATTTAGAAAATGCTTGAGGGTTGTTTTTGCACTGAATTATAGTATTTCAGGAGTCTTGAGTTTGTTGAGTGGGTTTGTTAGTCTATCGGAAAATTAGCTTTTACTCTCATGGTCAGGCTTTGAGGTTAGCGACAGGGTGCTGGTGCATGCTGGGATGTCCCTGATGTGAGCTGCTGTTTATGTGGACGAAGGACTGCCTGATGTGTCACAGCAGCGTGTTGAACAGCCGGCACTGAAAAGGGGCTCTGTGCGGGTCTGCAGATCACTTTACACATCCATGTCCTGCTTCCGCCCCCTCTCTGCACAGGCAGCCTAGTATACCCACTCTGATGGAGGGGAAAAACAACCCAAAACAGAGGGGTTTAGTCCACCCAGAAGCCCAGCACAGAACCCTATTCATCTTCCTCTGCTGCTCTAGGATGACTTTATTTTTCAGATTCACAAATATTCCCATTGAAAGGGGAATACTTAAAAGGTGAAATGACTGAGATCAATGAGAACGCTAATACTTGCTTTTCTCTATCCTGCTGGACATCTAAGGCTTCCTATTCACACTGTCTTCTGTAGATTTGTGAGGGTTTCAAAGATCCTATGGGGTTAATGAGCTGTATTACGATAGCTTATACAGTCATCAGCAGATGCGGGTGAAAAACTGAAGGTTGGGATAAAGTTACTGGATTACTAAAGTTAGCTTCTGTGGCGAACTGCAGCTGAGAAACATTAAAGATGGAATATCTGTAAAATAAAAAAAAGACATAAACAGAGAAGTAAAATCCAGATATGGGGCGGATGAAGGTATTAAGGTGCTATTCCAGGAATCCAGGAGCACCACATGGCACTAACCACATTGCATGAGACAAGGCATATGAGATTGGGGCACCATTAAGAGCCGTATTTATGCAGAGGCCCCTTTCAACTTGGGACAAGAAGCCAGAGGTATTTAAGATTCCGAGTGAAATGGTGAAGACGGTGAATATCTACAAACAAACCGTGGTGCAATAATAACAGAAGACCCTTTTTTAGTGTACAAATTCTGTCCTAAAACATACAATAATCACTGGACACACCTTTACTTTTCAGCTTTAAACTCATTAAAATAGCACCTGATACGACTCCTGCTCCCTGGGGAATGGAAAAGCATCCAATCTTTGCCGCTCACTTTCCTCGAATGTCAGGCCTGCATCAGCGTGAGAAGAATGACGCTCTGTACGGACTATTGCAAGGGCCATTCATAGTTTACAGTTCTGCTAATGATAACCTACCTGAGTGTCCGATCCAAAACTGCTACTAATCCATTTTATTGATTACCTATACTTCACGTTTAGAAACTATTCAGAAAGGACTGGCCAGAGAACCAGAGCTCACATAAGGTTATGACTCCCATTACTTCCAGTTCCTCATTAGACATATTTTACAATTGGCTAATCAAATTCACAGTGGTTTTTAGACACAAAAACAATCATCCTGAACCCCATTTTATTAGGTTTACTGTCATACAAATAAAGCCACAAAATCAAGAGTAAATTAATCCAGCACATCTCTTGTTTACTCTTCACATATTCCACTGTTAGCCCTGTTGGACATCTTTTTGCATTCCTTTAGGACCATTTGGTTGATGACAAACAGGAGCCTGTGCTGAATGTGTGTCTAGGTGCCCAGGGGCCAGACGTGGTCTCTGCCCCCATGTGGGTGCATCTCTGTTTGGGAACAGTGAGCATGGACCTGATGACCGACTGGAGAAAGTATCCTCTGTCCAGCTGTCCTCTGTGGCCCGTGTGTGGGGTAAAATGCTGAGCCAAGCCAAAGCATAGCACACAGTGTTGTGTATTTTGGAAGCTCTGCCTTTCTACTAATCTGGATCTTAAAGAAAATGTAGCCTTTCAAAAGTACTTAATAGAAGGTTTATATAGAACTGACAGAAAAAACAAACTACTGCCCACAAAATACTGTGCCTTTCTGAAACAGAGCAGAGATCAAGGCTGAGTGACAGTTACTGACTTACATGTAGAAAGCAATATAACAAACCGCATCTAATTAAAAATGTGCAACATACAAAAACATCTTGTGAAGCTGATTATTAACTAGTTTTAGCTATTTTGCAATCAATTATTTCATTTTGCTCAAAATGCCCAAGCTGACCAAAAACACTGGCCATAACTGGAGTTAGAAATCTTCACACCTGCCTCTTTCAGTCTATAGATGTATTGTAGATACAGGTACGGTATTTGCCAGATGCCCTTATTCAGAGCGACTAACTGGGCAATTGGAAGTCTAGTGGTGGTAGCTTGGTGGTGCTGTCCAACACTTTAACCATTGTGCAACCCCTTCCCCCATCCACTAGTTCATGGGACAGCACCAGGAAGCCTCTTTCCAGGAATGATTTACTAATAAAGAGGGGGGCTTCAACAAAGACGTCTGATAACTTATACAACAAAAAGATTTTACTCTGTCCCTCTGCTCATGAATCATACTTTGCCTCTTTTCCATTCCTATTTTTACAGCTGGACACAAGCAGATCTGCTCAAGCGCTTGTCTCCAGAAGACAGTTGGAAAATGGCACAGAACTCTTTTGACAGGATCAGACCATCTGTTCTCTGTTCATAAAAAGTGCAAATCATAGCACATCACAAAAAGATAAATGATAATTGTGTAGACTTTCCTTTTGTAATTTGTATTTAAACACAAATGCAATCAGTAGAATATTTGCATATATGTGTGTATATATATAATTTATGAGTTTATATAAGCTTATTTTGAAAAAACTGAGTACCCAACTGAAACCCGTGCAAACATGGGAAAAACATGCAAACTGCACATTGAAAAGAACTCTACCAGGGAATTAAACCTGAGACCTTATAATTATTTTTTCTTATAAAAAAAAAAATCAATACAGTGCCATTTGTAGTCTATAATAAAATTTATGTTTTCTAATTTAGTTATAGTTTGCACATAGTGCTGTATCCCGAACCTCTCCTGGGAACACTAGATGGTATGTGTGTAAGAATACACTCTGGATAACACACCACTCTATTAGAAGGCACTTTTAACACTTAAACGATCATTCCGTTCTCCTTTTTAAAATAATAATTCATTGATAATATTCAAATGGGGTGGCGTAGTGGTTCGCACGGTTGCCTCACAACAAAAGTGTCCCGGGTTCGATTCTGGGGATCTTTCTGTGCGGAGTTTGTATGTTCTCCCCGTGCTTGTGTGGGTTTCCTTGGGATACTCCGGTTTCCTCCCATATTTCAAAAACATGCATATTAGGTCAATTGGTGATTCTAAATTGTCCATAAGAGTGAATGTGTGTGTGTGAATGGTTGTTGCCGTGCGATGGACTGGCGTCCAGGGTGTACCCCTGCCTTTCACCCTATGTGCGCTGGAATGGTCATCAGCGGACCCCCGCGACCCCAAATTAATGAATAAGCGGGTTAAGAAGATGAATGAATAATTGTTTGATTGTTTATCACTCTATATTATTTTATTTGGTCTGTGCCGATAATTATGCTGCTATAATTTAGGATCAGCGTGTTACTATTGTTTCACCACTTCATTAGAATTTTTTAGTAGTGTAGTTAGTTATTCTACCAGCAACAAGCAACACTATTATTTTTTTGCACAAGACAAACACACGCGCCTGCATTGTTTATCCCCACAATCTTTATTCCTAATCAAGAGCAGTAATCTGAAGAACATATGTTACAGTGGAATGACAATGATATCATACATACCACAAAAGCCTGTAATTTCCTTTCCATCTGAACACTGGGCTTCCTCCAAACAGATGCAAGCAATGGGGTTAACGGGGTTAACCATGTTAACCACGAAATCGCTTTAGCTTCGGACTACAAATATGGCTTATTACAGATGTTTCAACAAAAAAAACCCCCAAAAAACAGAGAAACTTCAGAAGTCACCATCCATCATTTACATGTTTCATTGTTCATTGCTATGGTTCAATATGGTCAATATTTGGGGGGGGGGGATTTTAGACGATTGCATTTTATACATACACAAACTATGGTAAATTAAGACCGATGTCTGATGCCACTATACACAATGCTTATTGTCCCTTTAAAGAGACATTGGGTGAGGGTTGCCAAGGTGACGCTCTTGAATTGAAACCAAGCCTAACTGCTTTCCCACTGATTTGTCTGCCATAATCGGGTTGGACTCCACTAATCAACACAACAGCTCCATCTGCTGTGCCCCAGTCATGTACCGCCATCTGTTCTACAGATCATGATTTAGTGTGCTAATTAGTCTACTACGTAAGACAGTGCCAGCCGCATGACAAAGACACAAATAACCCTCAGTGCTAGGATTATACCCACAATACAAATTTACCACAAATAAATGAATAAATTAAAAAAACATGACACACAGGACACTGTTAATAGAGACTGTAGAGCGGAATCTTAATTTCTCCTCGTGTCCTATGAGTAACTGGTATGGCATTCAGTTTAAAATATCAGCATTTTAATTTAGGAATAGTTAAAGAATGAACAAGTATTTAGTTATACAATTGTCTAGTTATATCTAGTTACGTCTGTTTAAGGCTTAAGTGATTAAAGGTTGAAAAGATAGATGTAAAAAGAATTACCTTGTTTTCTGCATCTTTATTCTTGGATCCACCATTGAACAGTTTGAAAGTCAGATCATATGCGAGGTCACCAGGAGTTTTGTATCTCAGTGGAGGGATTTGGTCCATGGCAGGTGGCAAAGTACTGATTTTAGATTTAGGTCCACTGGTATCACTGTCAGCCAGACTGTCAATGCTGGTGGGCCGAGGTTTCTGCCAGCGAGACCGGATACTAACAGACGGCCAGCGCTGACTCCCTCTTCGTTTAGTCTTATTTTCAGGCAGCTGCGGTTCCTTAAACTGAGTAATAGGCGCACTAACTGAAACATCTTCTCCAATAGATGGATAGGTTTGTGGTTTGACCGGATCAGTCAAAGGCTCTGCAAGAAGACACCTACGCTCTGACCTTAAAGACGGTCTGTCGGTCTGCTGAGGGATGTATGGAGACGGTTTGTCCCAGATTGTACAGGAACTGTTTGGAGATGAAAGACTCCACCGGTCAGCAAAACCTTCCCGATCCTCCGGTGATGCATTTTCAATTCCGCTGTCTCCACTGCCGCTGTTTCTCGTGCGATGCTCGTCACAATCTTCATTATCCAGTTTAAGTCTTAATTTCTCAATATGGTCTCCCATGTCAGTGTAAAGGACTGAGACAAAGTTTAACATAGAGTATGGTGTCTGGGGAAATTCCAGACAACCCTGGGTATCTGGGTCAGGAGTGCACGAGAAGTCAAAGTGATCAGAGATGTTTTTATGCTCATCGTGTTCACAGAGTTCTGGGTCTATGATAAATACATGACATAGCGTCTTCATGCAAGTGCTTTGCTCCACTTTTCTCGGGTCAGTTTTAGTCACCTCCTTTGAGACAAGCCCAAAAAACCTGCTGTCTTCTGTACAAACTGCGCATAGGACCAGGTTCTCCGCAGGGTAGGCAGCCAAAACCACATCCCTGTCATCACAAAGCTGCACACAATTACATTTGACCCTCATCATCACAAGGTAATGAGTTTTCTGCTCTGTCGCAATTTGAGTGATACACTCCCGTATGGTTTTCAAGGTTTCCTCTTCAGAGTGGGAAATCACTAGATCCAGTTCCATGGAGTTTATATATCCTACCATCATTCCCACGTTCGGAATGCTGGAATCAGCTAAAATATCATGCTGACTCTGAAAGTCTGAGAAAACCGAATCTTTACTCACAACACGTGATGGTTCCCAGCCATAAGGTACATGCGGGTTGTGTTTTGACAGACCCTGATAAGACCAATAAGACATATCGGGTTCTGATCTGGGTCTTTGTTTAGGTTGTTTTTTTGATTCACCACTACACACCTGACCTGAAATTTCCAAAGCAGTATTAAAACTGCCTACAGACTCACCTTTCTCTTTTTCAAAACATTTCATCAGTCCTGGATTTGACCATATCTCATTCATCTTTCCGTGAAAAGTAACGTTGCTGGAGGTGACATTACCTGAATTCCTGTCAACCGATGAGACCAGCAAACTAAGCATTCGTACAGAGGAACCGATGAGTTCTACTACAGTTTCGTGTGAAGCTGCTGACACGTCTGTGCCGTTCACACTCAAAACACAGTCACCAGGCTTCAAACCGGCATCCTGAGCCGGGCTTCCTTTCACAATTCCACTCAGAACACAGGGAGCTTGGCCAACCAACGTGAATCCATATCCAGCTTTGCCACGCTCTATATCCACTCGGTGAACTGTTGGACTTGGGGAGAAATCCAGTGATCTCCTTACAACTCCAACCGCTTCCAGAGCTCTCATTTCTCTCTAGGAGATCCAACCAAATCACAACAAAAGGTTTAGGTGATAATGTTGCTTAGAGCCGACGTCAATACACAGAGGTCATTGTAGATCCTGTATTAAAGCAGATAGAGATAGCAGAACGAATTTAGAAACAATTCTAGTCTGGGATCAATAATTATAAGTTATACATTTTAAGGCGATTTTAATGCAGCTTTGTTAAAACACTGGCAACTTTTGCGCACTTCTGATTAGATTCTAATTAGGGGGAAAATACAAGCAAAACAAAGGGCTACCAGTTCAAGTTTTATTTTCATGGTCTCTAAGTAAAAGGGTTGTAGATTTTATGAACTAATATATGACCTGGCGACAACGGGACACTTTTAGGGTTTCAAATAAAGGCAGCCAAAGTCCATCAACGTACACACGTAATTACGATATCATTATAAGTCATTATAAGTCATTATAAAGCAGTCATAAGACGATCAACCCTAACGAACGAACGCTCACTTACCTGATCAGATCAACTGGATTTTCAAACTTCACACTTTTTCCACTTCTGTCCCCGAACACAACCTCTGCCATTCACTATTGTACTCAGTACAAAGCGTCATTCAGTCTCTATGGCACCGTAACGACCAAATGAGTTCTTCTGGTTGGCTGAGAAACCTGTCAATCACACTCAACCGTTTAAACAAATACTTGGTGCTTATTGGAGTTTTCGACGTCACGTGGTAAGGCTTAGTGCGTGAACGAATGGCTTCGCTCGTGAGTGGGCGGGAAAACTTAAGGGTTACCTCTTTAATTTAAAATTATATTATTTGTCATCCTATTAAGAATATGCATATGAAATATATAATTAATTGTATGTATTGTTTATGAGTCGGCGCTGACAGCAAGAAGGTCCCGGGTTCGATTTTTTCGACTCTGTTTCTTCCCACAGTCCAAAAACATGTAGGTTAGGTTGATTAGCTATTCTAAATTGCCCAATTTTAAGAGGTGATTCCGGTTGATAATGGTTGTATTAAGAGGTGCTAATGGTGGTATTGAGGTGATAGAGGTGGTATTAAGAAGTGATAGTGGTTGTATTAGG
>JAOTRA010000008.1:4293779-4308007 GCA_026260255.1 Pseudolaguvia tuberculata | reverse complement strand
TATATATGCAAATATTCTACTGATTGCATTTGTTCCTCAAAAATACTTAATCATAATTCAATCAATACTACAAAATAATGCAATCAAATGTCTATCAACGTATACACAATTCACTTTTACCTACAAAAATGCAGATGCTTTGTGTCTGCATTCTTGCTACAAAAAGACTGTCTACAAAAAAGTACCCCCACATTCCTCTGTAATCTCTTCATCTACCACACCAGGAATAGTAAATAAATAAATAAAGGAAAATCATATAAAAGAAAGGATGTGTAAAAGAAAATGTAAAATGAACAAAGTGGAAGTCAAGACTAAAGGAATGTCATGACTAACGCAAACACCAGATTAAAAATAAACTCCATAAGACTATTCCATCTTTCAATACTAGTTTTATCAAAACCCTAAATATGAATTAAATCTTGTCATTCTAAACCTACTGAGGGACCATACGTGATTTTGTCAACAATTCTACCTCCTCAATTTCTTGCAGAAGCCAATTCACTTATTTATCCAAACACAGCTAGGAATTAAAGCATGATATTAAAGTGTAATTTACACTTCTCCTTCACACATGTGAACCGACCATACCACTGTAGTACCCGAGAGAGCTTCTGATGAATAAACCATTTGGATGGGGGCCTCCTGAGATCGGAAATGCTGTCATAGGCCATTAGAAGGACTGACTGCAGTAGAAAGCCAGGGTCTATGCTCCTTCCATCTCTTCTTCTTCTTTTTCTGCCACTGCTCTCCTCTTTGCTGAAAAAACATTTTTAGCCCTGTTAGTGGCTACAGTGTAGCCTCACCCATGGTTTGCTGCATGCCCTTCCATTTAGGTTGGCAGAGTTTAAATCCCATACCCATAAAACGCTGAGGCAGGCTACTGTTAACTGGACAAGGGTGGAGCCTGCGTTTGCATAACGGTTGGGCACGCACGCTGAATGAGCTGCTTTCTCACAGGCACACACTCACAAATAAACTAGACACAAACTCATAAACACAAACATGCAGAACAAATACCTTTGGGTTGCCAAGCTTTAAAGTCTCTAAATTTTTGTTCTGTCCCAGTTGTTCGACCAGCTGGCAACTTTAGTTTTCAAGCATGTAGTAACATTTCAATTGGATATTAAGTACAGCATTTGACTTCTAGTATACTTTTTAAGGTTGAGTGCTTCTGTTGTGCAAATCTTAAGCCTGCCTTTATAAAATTTGGTTTTAGAAAGGTTTTTCCTCTTTTACTATCTTTACAAGAGGCTGTGCTGGAAATAACATATAAGTCTATAAAACTTTCTTAAATGTTAAAAAATCTGAAGCACCTATGAAGACATAAAAATGACATCTCCTCTGTGGACTGTAAAGGTCTAGAACAAAATGTTGGGGATGGAAAAATCTTCTCAAGAACAAAAACAGAAATCTGCTTGATAAACTCTATCTGGAAAAACTTTTTGAAATTCTTTATTTTAGAAAGAAATGCAGATAATGGCTTTGCTGAAGTGCTGAGAGTGTGTTTTTTCCGGAAAAGACTTTTTTCATTATCTACAACTGCGTTGACAAATGTATGACTTGTAAGACATGTACCCATGAAGTTGCCTGATCAATACAAGTTGATGATGCAATTCTTATATCCAGTCACTCCAGCTGATCTTTCCTTGTAAAAGAACAAAAAGCCTATGGTCAAATTGGGAAAAGTGATGTCACACTAAAATTGAAGCGGCACCACTAACCTTATGAAAAGGATATAAGTTTGGGTGAAGGGTGGTGGTGGTGGTTAAAAATACTTCTGCAAAAGATATAGGATTGGGAGAGGAGGTGGATAAACTCTGGAATTCTATACTACTGCTAAAAAGCTTTTTAACCTGTTAATCAGCGGTTCTTATCTGATTCTATGCATAGTAAAGGTGTGCAGTATATTAGTGTCCTTCGCAGGTATCTTACTGGTTTTTATCTGTCTGAACCAAAAAATCTGTGTGGAACGTAAATGCTACAACTACAGGAAGGATGGAATAAAAGAAAGAAATCGGGAGGTGTTGCGGTGTATTCAGCAACTCCTGCTGATGATGGTATTTCTGGACTCAGAGGAAAAGTGGTTAGCATTGCTACTGTGCAGCTAAGTGGAAAGAATAGGAATGGAGCAAAGCTATTAAAGGCCATTATCCTCTCAGTACTGCTCATGTCTGTACATAGTGACTGAGCTCTGAGGTCATCAGGGTCTCTAAACCTGTCTGAGGTAGAGTAGCCAAGGGCCAGAAAACCTTGTTATGCATTCTTCCACAGGTATGTTTCCTGACCATTCGGGGTAAGATTTGAACGGGCCGTAATGTGTCTAGAACTCAGGTCTTTTCCATTAATGCCATGCGAAATCCTGTGGCATATGGCTGTTCCACCCATTCTGAAAATAAACAATAGTCTTCCTGTCTATTCCATTTAGACTCTGAATAAAAAAGGACACAACAAAGAACAGGGAAAACCTTTGGAGAAATAAGCAGACAGTGACAGACATAGCATAAAAAAGACAGTGGGTAAATCTGTGTTTGTGTGTGTATGTGTGTGAGTGTGTGTGTGTGAGAGAGACAGAGAGCGAGAGAGAGAGAGCGAGAGAGAGACAGACAGACAGACAGACAGACAGACAGAGACCGAGACGGAGACATAGAAAGGTGAGGGAAAGCATTCGGTCGCAGCACTACTCCAGTAAACTAATGTGTGTTATTGTATGTTTCTAAGCACTAGCTGCTTTTATGACTATTCTAGGCTCACAAAAGCCTCCAAGGATCCAGGGTAAAATGTGTTTTATCTAGCTATTGAGTTCTTGAGTTTCTGTTCTTTATTCTTTTCTCTTCCTTAGTGCAATAGAAACATCCATTTTGCTGCTGCATAAAAGCTTGCTTTAATGGCAATCAGTTACTAAATAATACAAACTCCTACTTTCTGTCACTGAGTTTCTTTCTGACTTCTTAGTATCTCCTTTTTGTCTTAAAGTGATGAACAGACCATTGTAGTCACCCACTCACATATTCGTAGTCTCTCCTATTTAGAGAAGACCAGACTCGTTTAACTTGAATGACCCAGTGGGCAGCTGAAAAAGAAAAGTGGGATATTTTTAGCTTGCACACAGATTAAAAGTGGAACTTATTTCCTCATCCCTATAAAAACAAGACTTCTTCTTTCTGGCATTTACATCAGTCTCTCTGATGGAGAGTCTCTAACGTTCTTCTCTTGCACCCCCCCCCCACCCCTGAAGACTGAAGTCATGTTAATTGAAAGTCTGTGGAGGTGCTTTCAAAAGTCCTGTCACACACAGTGTAAATTGCAATGCCAAATTAAGCTGTCAAAACGCAACATGAAAACAGCATTAATACAGAATGACATCTCCTCACTGTTTACCTCAAGTGACCTTGGTGAGACAGAACAAGTTCATGTTATATAGCCATCTAAAATAAAATAAATAAATGAAATCACCAGGCAAGTGAGTGTGTGTTTATGCATGTCGTCTTGTGAAAAACTGGAAAGAAACACAAGACTGCCCCCCCACCTCAGACCAGACAAATCCAAGGACAAATGATTACATAATTTTAAAGTGGATCACAAGATTTGTGGTGTGATAGATAAAGAAGAACTACGGAGCTGCTTTGCATACGCTTTTACTGGTGCTGTTGCACCTGACCTGGCTATTGTTTACACAGACTATAGCTGCTAAAGCTCCTTCCACTGATGGCCATTAATGAAATGAAATCGTGACGGCCACAATTAAATTTAAATGGATTTTAAGTCTAGACTCCTTGTGAATATTTACTTTTAAATATTTCACTCTTTTGTTTTACAAGGCAATTATTAGCTCATTGGCATGGTACAAACTTAAAGGCACAATTCTACCCGAACTCTCTATGGGAGAGAAAGGAAAACAGCTTCTCAGCAGTACCAGTGAATATCAGCCACAATGATGGGGGGTGAGACACAGTAGCAGAGAGGAAACCATGTTATTTAATAATCAGGGTGGTGGAATAAGGAGGGGGGAAAACCCCCACTGGAAACACTGAGGATGATATAATGGAGCTGGCTCACCTCCCAGCACATACTGCAGGGGAAACCTGAGACAAGCAATTCTGCTCCTCAGGTCCTTCTGTCTCCAGAGTGAATGCGTTTAATCTGTCATCAAAACTCTTAGTGAGATACATATGTCAGAATACAAGAGTGGGTTTGGACAGTGAGATTGGTAAGATGTGTAGTTAACTAGTAAACACAAAGAACATGAAATGTCAAAACAAATATTCATACATATAAGGAAAAAACAGAAAACATCCATTCTGACTTCTTTTCCAGATGTTTAGGAGTTTGTTTGTTTTTTTAACACAAGACATGATTTAATAAAAAGGCGATACTTGGCCAGGGACTGATCTATGAACTACGTTTTTCATTGTTGGTGTTCCTTCTTTTTTTTTTTTTGCTAAAAGCCTTCATGCAAAGACATTTCTGTAGTAGGATTGGAGCTTTTATTATCATTATAAACACTGTATTTGATCAATGTTTACTTTTATCTGTTTTATAAGAATTGACATTAGTATTTTTTTAACAGAGTTTAATACACTTCTCTGTTTGTAGGTTTTTCCTAACAAATTTATTTCTAAAGTACTTGGCTAATCACTGTGGTTTTAGGATTAGAATTTTCAGAAAAGTGAGTTTAAAGAGAAACTCATACCTCCAAGTAACACACAACTCTTATTTTGTGTTATATTTTCAGTAACAGGCACCTAAAACATCACTGAGTATATTACAACAAGTAGGATATCTCGAGTTTGTCTCCTGTTCTACTCTCAATTACTCTGGCCTTATAATATACCATCACCATCAACATCAGCATCATCACAGTTTGAGGCTGTAACTTTAAACTGAAATATAAAATTAAAGTATTGCATAGCTTTATTATTAAACGATTTGCTGAATGCAACATTACAGAATTAGAGCTTGTTAGGAATGCTAACAGCATTGCATTACAAACATTCCTAATCTTGTAGAGACTAACGTTAACCTGTAACGGACAGCAAGTTAGTGAAATACTTTAAGTTTTAAGCAAGGGTAAGTGGTCTCTAGTAGGAGTGTTCTTAAACGTAAGCTTGCCACTGTACACACATTTTTTCCGCATTACATACAAGATATTTTTGGAGATGATAGACAATATGTTCTAGAATATTAATGTAATGAATAATTTGACAATTTTCTATATCACTGAAACCATCCCACTGCGACATTCAATGGGTTTTTTTCCAAAACGTTACACACATTTCTTCAAGATGCAGATTCAGATACTCCAGAATCAACATTATTCTGGTTTCTCTTGTCAACACATACCGATCGAAGTGTTAACACACACTTGCAAGACTGTCTTCCTACGGCTGCAAAAACATAGAATAGCTTATTAGAACTCATCCAACACAGGAATCATGCAAACGGAATCCAGCTGAATTAATCTTTGATTATCTTACCATGCTGTCTCCAATCACTAAAACACTTAGACACACATGCTTTAACTACACCCACTCAGCAGTGGGACTAATGGAATGTTAAAGAAAAGTTATTCTCTTATGTTCACTACCATTGTGGGTCCGATAAAGGTACAAAAGAGTTGAGACTTCCTGCCTGCTCGGCAGCCAAAAATCACTTGCTCCTTGCCAGCATTAAATGACAGAGGTGAACGCTCGCAAGCATCCTGGAGTTTAAGAGTCCTTTATTCATGCCGTTCTGCATCAGAGGAGTCCTGCATGGTTTATATAAAATCACTTTATCTTGGCAGGTTAAAATGACTGTAAAAAAGAACAAGTCATACAGAAGCTGAAAATTAAATTCTGTCTTTCAAACTGTTCAAGTGATCTGGAATCAAAGATGGGATCATAGTTCAATCCTAAAATAGTCAGTGGCTCTGTTTATAACAACAATCCTTTATATACAGTATTTGTATGCCTGTGTTTGTCTATATAGTTCTTTATTAAAAGGATCAAAATTGTATAGGCGGTGCAGTGGCGTAGAGATTAGCACAGTCGCCTCACAACAAGAAGGTCCTCGGTTCGTTTCCCGGGACGGCGATATTTCTGTGTGGAGTGTGCATGCTCTCTCTGCGCTTGTGTGGTTCTCAATGTCTAAAAACATGCACATTAGGTTGATAAGTGATTTTTAAAATCGGCCATAGGAATGTGTGTGAGTAAGTGTTGTCTGTGTGTGCCCTGCGATGTCCAGATTGCAGCGTAATCTGTGTAGATTGTACTCGACTCTCACCCTATGGGATAGACTCCAGCAAACCCTGTGACCCTGGATTTTAGCAATAGTTACATTTCAACTATAAAGATTAATTTTGGTTGATTCAATTTGTCTTTTTATTTATGGTTTATTCCTTTAGCACTTTTAACAACTGACAAAAGACCTTTACAGATGATCAGAACAAAACAAAACAAATGTCCATGATTAATGATACTAATCAATCAAAAAATGTTATCAAAAAAATTTCTAGTGAACAAACCCTTACCAAAAAAACCTGCTTAAAAGGGAAACATCCTCCATTTAGGAGACTTTTTACTGAAGCGTGTGTTCTATGTAGTATTATTTTATTTAAAACAACAGGTAGTGTGATTGTGAGCAGTTTTCTGCCTATAATTATACACACTGCTAGTTGGATGATTGTACAACCTGCTGACATTCTCAAAGTCATAGGGTTGACATCTGTTTAATGTCATAATATCACCATTCATCCTATTTCTGCTGGCAAAACTCCAAGTATAAAGCCCTGGACACTGTCATTTGTTGCACTCTTTAAAGAGTACTTGCTATGCTTTATGTTTACTATGGCACATAAATAAAGAAGTCTAATATCTACAGTACCGATGGTAAGGTAAAGAGTAGAGAGTAAAAATCCTACTCAGCTGGAACTGAATGACTACCCCTCCCATATTTTCGCCTTTCCTCCCCTTTTTATAACCGCAATCCACCCTCTGACCAGCCAACTCTTTTCCTCATTCTTTAAGCACCTGTTCCATCGCTCCACCTGCAGAGCTTTAAAAACGGCTTTGTAAAAATGGCTCCTTCTCTGCCTTCTGTCTTCCATCTCTTTTTCTTCCAGCTGGCACACAGCTGGCGCCTTTATGAGTCACATCTCTCTGTTCTTGATGTCATTACAGCATTTCCATCCTGCTCCTTTTTCAGCATTTTAATGTGTTATTGGTTCCCATAACAAACTTATAGCAAAGAGGGTAAAAAAGGGGGGGAAATTAAATTTGAATAAGATGAAAGAATGTAAAACAAGGCAGACAGAAAGATAAACTCTCTGTAGGAGGGAATTGAAGAGATGTGAGAGGGTATTTAAGAAGGAGATGAAAAAAAGAGTACATTTTGGGATGAAGGAGTCCCGTCGAACGTTGTTCCCACAGAACAGCTGGCACTGACATATGAAGCATGCTACACTGTTAGTGAGAATTTGTCACCCAGGTTCTAGACAGATGAATCAGTCTGTCTAAGAATCCATTTATGAATGAAAGAATTGTAGAACAACCACAATAGTTTGTCTTTAGAGCCCAGACGTGCATGTGTATCTATCTAGAGTGTCTGTAGACAAATCTATCTGAGCTTTAACTTACTTTTTTCTTTTTTTTTTTAATCACACATAAGTGTGATCACCCGTCCGACTTTTGACTTTCCATCAACCGGAGTGTGTGTTTTAATGCTCGCTCTATATCCATCTACACAAAATGCCTCATGCACATGTACCACTGTGTTGCCAGATGGCCTGTTTACTCTCATTTATAAACAGAGGAAACAGACAAATAAAGAATCTCTAAATGTGTTTGACCTCTTGATATGCATTACTAATCTATTAAACTTTTTGTGTTACGCCGAGTCCAACTTCCTGGAGCAAAGCCACAGCATCTGTTGATGCGTATGTGAGTTAAAGGTCTGATTTTTTCTTTATACCTTTTATTCTTCCATATTGATTGACTGGGTTTGAGTGTCACATACAGCATAGATAGCTATGCATCAACAAATATAAAACATATCTTTCATTCAACTGATGTTTCACATCCCATAGCATGGATATATTGTAATATGG
This sequence comes from Pseudolaguvia tuberculata, assembly GCA_026260255.1. Lineage (NCBI taxonomy): Eukaryota > Metazoa > Chordata > Actinopteri > Siluriformes > Sisoridae > Pseudolaguvia > Pseudolaguvia tuberculata. The sequence goes on along the minus strand of JAOTRA010000008.1, from coordinate 4,299,924 downwards.
TTCAGATAATGAGGTAAATGGTTGCCTTCCTAAGTTTGGAAGTGCGGATGCAGTAGGAAAAATATGGATGCTGAAGGAATTTGGCTGTAGAAACTGATTAAGAAATAAATAGATTATTTACAATTAACATTCTGAACATGTACTTATACATGAACATAAATAACTGCAAAGGAACAAAATTAAATGAGACTTTTAAAAACCTTAATTTTTTTTATTTATATATAGTGAAATGTATTAACTAACTTCAGAAAACTGTCAATTGGTTAGGTTATGGGAATTGACTGGCCATTTACATTCACCAAGCAGGTGAATCATTTGGTCAATCATAACTGAACTGTTGCTAACTCCACCTGATTGTGTTGCCTTTTAAAAGGTTCTATTCATGGCATGACACCATCCAATAGCAGCATCCTTAACCTTTTGTAACTTCATACTTCTATTTCCTCTCCCTCAATGTCAAACATGAACATTTGAACCGGAACCATTTGCAAGGGGTTACTAACCCTAATCTGACCAGTGTTACTGACCCAGACCAGGGATGTTTGAAGGCCAAACATGGAGTGAATAAATCAGCTACATGTGGAATGCGACAACGGACACTGACTATAAGCAGCTGGCTTTCTCGCAACACACATTTGGCTTAAATGACATGATTATTACACAGTCAGTGAGGAATTGCTGTACTTGGAAAGGGCAAGATCAACAGTTTTGGCTCAATGACACAAAAAGATGGTTCCCACAAAGGAAGGACAAGAAAAATAATTGAGATTATTATTTACACCAGTCCAAATCCATTTCTCTGGATGTCTGTACAAACATATGCACTTCACTCTGTATTAAAAATTTCATTGCTTTTACCTGCCATTGAAAATCCAATTCTAAAATACTAAAAAGTGCTAAAGCACATATATATATATATATATATAGATATAGATAAATAGATCCTCATTCTCTTCCCATGCAAAACTCAGCTTACAAAGTTTAAAAAGCCCACAGAGGTTTTTTCCCCTTTAAACGAAAAAGCATGACATCAACCATGGCTAGATCGTCGAAGCGCCTGAACAACACCAATGTGTCTAAACAATGCCGCATCTGGATCAAGACACACTAGGGATAGAAAAGGACACAGAGCCAGAGAGAGAGAGAGAGAGAGAGAGAGAGAGAGAGAGAGAGAGAGAGAGAGAGAGAGAGAGAGAGAGAGAGAGAGAAAGAGCAGGAATGCAGCGGAAGAGAGCGGAGATGAAAAAAAGGGGGAAGCAGCCAGCTGTTTAGGACAAGTGCCAGAGTGTCTGCGGATGTGCAGAGCTCTTATTTATGGGCGATTCCCCACTCTTAGCCAACTCCAGCCCTCAGCCAAAGACAGAGTGTGTGCAAAAGGAAAAGAAAGTGAGAGACTCCATCGTCCACTTTGGAATTGAAGTCACTCACACTTACTATGGAGCACAGGACCCAACAGACAGGACATAACATGCTACACTAACCTAGTCACATCAGTCCAACAACATGGAATGCAGTCTGCCATTACTGCAGAGTCCCAACCCACTACAGCACAATCCCTTTGCAGCAATAACTCTATACGGCTTAAGAATTAAGCTTGAATCATACAGGCTAGCATTATTCTCTCAGCAGTGTGCCTGCACAAACAACACATAACCTGAAATAAACTATGCAGTGTTAAACCTAAGAACATGTGACTCATGCTGGATCCAAGGTACTCCCTTTCATGCCTAAAAAGCGTGTCATCTGTCCAGTCAAGCATACAAAAAAAAAATTATTTTGACGGCTTGATAGAGGGAAGAAGTAGCCAGTCACTTTATGTGCTGGCACTGAGCTCCAGTCATTCAGTAAAGAGTAAGAGAAAGAGTTCAAATGTACCGATGAATTAGTTGTCTGTTCCCAAAAAATAGGTATTGTCTTTCTGAAAACATATCCTGTGCCAAAAATGTGTGCTATCAGGATGCAGACTAACAGCATCTGTCTCCTGTACCATCTTTCTTCGGTTCCTAATCCATTTCATTCCACTTTTCTATCAGCAGAGTTCGTCTTCTATGCCAGAATGCTGTGGGGGAGTTGCATCTGGGTCTAATGCTAAAAATATGACATATAGTATAAAATAAAAACAAAGAAATTTAAGGTCAAGGTGCAGGTGCCAGGTATCTATCATAGGTGCCTATCTGTTGTGACTCTGGTATGTGTTTTTGCATTGCTAACGTGTGTGTATGTATTGAGGGGGTGGTACAAAACATTATAAAGTATATGCAGCAAAAAAGCAACAGTGTGTAATTAACAATGAGTGCCGTTTACACATAAGTAATTTGAAGTTCATTCTAGGGATTTCAGTATAAATAAAGCACAACTTGGCCAAACAGAAGCATATAAATATACACACATGCAGCCACATGATGTAATGGTATGCAAGGTCCCACAATATATGTATATATGTATATGCAATGGTGGGCAGTCAGGACCAGCATGACTGTCTTTACAAGTCTAAACACCATCAGAAGCTGACCTTCATTTACAACCTACATTCTAATAATTGTTCTTTTAAATTGTATTAATTTATTCTTTTTTTTTTTTTTTTTTTAAACACAATTAATTTTATTTTTTATGCACTAAATGATTGACAGAGGAGGATGATATTGCCTTGGTCTTGGACCTTTTTAAAAACAGTTGGGCCAACACTGAAGATAACTAGCTTGTCGCAGCTTTATGTTTTTGTGATATAAAGGTAATATTAAGATAAATATTGATTCCACTGACTTGGTTAAAGGACATATGTTTAATATGTTTGATAATAAATTATTTTTTGAAATGTAATTAATAAACTCTAATTTTGGAGGATTTAATCATTGGTGGGATATTTTTTGAAAGATGCCAGCGTTTACAATTGATATTTCGACATATACATCTCATTTCTGATTAATATACAATTGAATTATTAAGATTATATTTTTTGCCCAGTTCTACATCTGTGGTTTGGATGGTGGTTACAAGTAAAACTGTTTTTAATTTCTGGATTGGACTGGTGAGGATTGGTAAGAATTGTAAGTCAAACAATATGTGTGTCTGTGTGTTGCAGCCCACCTAAGAGGATATAAACAAAAGTTAACTTCCTGTTTGTGTGCAATGTCATGATACCTGGTGACACTGTTTAGAAAGAATGTACAAAATAAATGATCACTGGTGCCAGAAAGAGTCTAAAGACTATCTGTGTACACGAATAAGGAAGAAAAAAGATGGAAAAACAATGGCTTATAGGCACATTAACATTCATCAGCCCTCTTGAGATGGACAGATGAAGATTCCTAAAATAATTCATTTTAAATGATACTTAGAATAAGTATCTTTCTCACTCTCTTTCTCATATACAAATCCATAGGCATACATGCCCATGCACGCATATACACATGCATGCGCAAAAAAGGTTCTGCATTTTGCATTTGAAATGCTGTAAATCCTTAATAAACCTGCCAAAAAAATCAAGCAGACAGACTTTGCAACAGAGCTTGAAGCTTTCACCCTACAGCAACCTGGCAAATGGCAAACTGGGGATGATGCCAGCACTGACTAGTGATGAAGAATGGTAGACTGTAGAAAAGACTTTGCTGCACCCCTCACAGTGAGCTACTCTCCTGGACAGGAATTTCTGTAACTGGACTAAAAAGCATCACTCATACTTTCAGAAACTCTCACACAAATACTGACACTGTTAAAGTGGCATGCAAGAGACACACAGTGTGGTACACAAATATATATATATAGGCCTATTATCCAAAAGCAATACTATGTCTTAGAACACCATTGCATTGCTATTACTTTGTGTCCCTTTGATCTTAAAAATAGATTACGTTTGTGCAGTAGTTCTAACTGGTCAATCCTTCAAGTTAAACTTTGCATCTTTTCCATTTATACCATTTACCGTTTACCATTCCTTTCTCTCTGTCTCTTTTTTCCTCTTTCCTTCCTCCTACACTGTAGCCACTTCTGGAAAGTCCATTTGCACAGTTCCTAGTAATAGCAGGTCCGTCTCCTTCATGGCAGATTCCTGCTTGTGTTTTTTCAATTAGCTTCAGCTCCTGTATACTATTCAGAGGAACATTTGGGAAACCATAATTCTCATGGCCCAACACGAAAACTAACGGAAAGTTACTTAAGATTTTTCCTGTAGGGGTTTTGGAATGACCCATTACTCACTCGAAGAGGGCACGCTCAAATTTATTTATGAAAACAGGTGAGAATTAGATAGAGGGAAAATAGATGGCCAAGTGTCTAAACTGGTGGGTTGATGAATAAAGATAGCTGTATGGGAGCCCAGATTAATGGGTGGATTGGCAAATGTTCGAATGAAAAAGCTTGATGGATAAATCATTGGTTGGTGCAAAATGAAAGTGATCAGATAATTGTAAAAAATGCATTTGGATGGCGGAATGTGTATGGAACAATGGATAAATAGGGAACAAAAGAGGAAGGTGGTGCCATAAATGGTTGAAGTTGATGTGAGAACATGCATATGTTGGTGAAAAGTCAAACTGAATGGATTGATCAATGTCTATGGTTCTATCAGGAAGTCTAGAAGAATGGTTCTAATTAGTGAAGGGCAAAGAAAATGGCCAAAGTTGGAGAATATAAGGTGAATGGGTACACAAAAGGATGGATATCCCAGATACAAGTTGCCTGGTCCGGATCTGCAGTGCACCACAGGGGTAAGAGACAGGTCCAGAGGGCTCACATCAAAGCTGCAATAGCTATAACACAGATAAGGGGAGCAAAATTGTCTCTGCATTCTCTTTGTCCCCATCATGTTTACACAGATGAGTTCAAATAGCATCCTTTTGGCATAATGGTCTAATCAGCATGGCAGAACACTAGGCCAGGCACACACACACAGTCTGGGATCATATAGACACATTCATAAACGCTAAAAAACTTTTAAGTTAATGCTTTGCATTAACATCTGTACCTACACAGCCAAACAAAACAAACTATCTGTCTCACTTAGAGCCACACTGGATATATACAGAAAGGGTACAAAAGTTCAGCAGGGAGATGGGGATGCCATTGTAACAGCTCCCACACACTGAACACATTCACTGTGAATCCTAAATACTGCCTTAGTCTAGTGCAGTCTCACAGAGACCTTTCCAAAGTCTGACTACAGAAACACTGCCAAGTGTCATCTTTGTGTATGTGTGTCTATGTGTGCTTAAAAGAAAGTGTGTACTCAGGTAGTGGAAGTGACAAACCTCACTACCACCAACAACAACCTAGACACAAAAAGACAGCTACACAAAATGTAACTCTGACCAGTTGAGTGAAGTTCACAGCTCTTACCTGTGTGTGTAGAGTCTGTGTGTGAGAGCTTCATATCTGCCCGAGCAGTTCCACAGCATTGCATTTACACTCAGGGCTCATGTGAGAAGAGAGAAAGAGAGAGAGGGAGAGGGAGAGAGAGAAGGGGGGGCAGAGGGAGAGAGAGAGAGAGAGGTGTAGAGAGAGAGAAAAATAGAGAGAGAGAGAAGAGGGGGAGAGAGAAAGAGTGAGAGAGAGAGTGTATCCCCAGCCCCGGCCACTCCAACTCTACAGTCTGAGGATGAAAAGAGAAGTCTTCATTACCAGCTGGAGACCACGCCTACACCCTTCTCTTCTTCCCTCCCTCCTGCTCTTCCTCCCTCCCTCTCTCTCCTGCTTCTCCCCTTCTCTCCCAGCCAGTAGCACACTCCATGGCCAGCCTCAGCCAAAAGAAGGCCAACCAGTTGCCAAAAAAAACCTCCAAGTACAGTTCACTGCCAGCACAGTGCATAGTAAGAAAGAAAGGGAGAAAGAGAGAGAGAGAGAGAGAGAGAGAGAGAGAGAGAAAGAGAGACTTAGAGGGAGAGAGTAGGAGAAATGAGCTATGACAGATAAACGGACAAACACACAGGGGAAGGTAAAAGTAAAGAAGAAGAAAATTAGATACTCTTTTAATTGTTGTTGCTGAGCTCTTTAATTAAATCCTGCTGCAGAAAACACCAGATCATCAAACAGCTTGCCTAGCTTGGTGACATGAATCAGATGTCTCGTTCTCGCTCTCTCTCTCTCTCTCTCTCTCTCTCTCTCTCTCTCTCTCTCTCTCTCTCTCTCTCTCTCACACACACACACACAC
>JAOTRA010000008.1:4195052-4214319 GCA_026260255.1 Pseudolaguvia tuberculata | reverse complement strand
TCTATTCTATTCTATTCTATTCTATTCTATTCTATTCTATTCTAATCTATTCTATTCTATTCTATTCTATTCTATTCCTTTACTTTCTCACCTATTCTATTCTATTCTATTCTATTCTATTCTATTCTATTCTATTCCTTTCCTTTCCTCTATATTCCTTTACTTTCTATTCTATTCCATTCCATTCCATTCCTTTCTATTCTATTCCTTTCCTTTTCTCTACTCTATATTCCTTTATTTTCTCTCCAATTCATTTCCTTCTATTCTATTCTATTCTATTCTATTCTATTCTATTCTATTCTATTCTATTCCTTTCCTTTTCTCTACTCTATATTCCTTTACTTTCTCTCCAATTCATTTCCTTCTATTCTATTCCTTTCTATTCCTTTCCTTCCCCTCCAATTCCCTTCCTTCTATTCCTTTCCATTCCTTTCCTTTCCCTCCAATTAATTTTCTTCTATTCTATTCCTTTCCTTTCCTTTCCTTTCAATTCCTTTCCTCTATATTCCTTCCTTTCCCTCCAATTCCCTTCCTTCTATTCCTTTCCATTCCTTTCCCATTCCAATCCGTTCCATAACTTTCCGTTCCGTTCCGTTCCGTTCCGTTCCGTTCCTTCCCTTCCCTTCCCTTCATATTTTTCACTTCTTTCTTTTAGCTGCAGCTATAGATTTGTGTATATTGTATATAACAATCTTTTGGGCTGTTTTATATAATACTATAAAAATAATTTTAATAAGGTTTTGATTGCTGCTATAACATGAGTAAATTAAAATTTCATGAAATATTAGCTTATTAGAATGTACAGTAAATAGAGCTGAAAATGCTGTTTAATTTAACCTACAAGGTAAAATTGATTCAAGATCTTGTCTGTGATGAAAACTTTTCCTGCCAACTCAGAAATCATCCAGCACTAAAACTACTCTGGCTTTAAAAAAGTAATATAGCAAGAAATATCTGACAAGGGAGCATGGTAGACATCTGCCTACCAGGAGCTCTGGATAATACCCCAATTGTGTGAAAAGGTAATGGAACCTAGAGTGGCAACACATACACATACACATATCCAATTTATGAGAAGGTTGACTGGTGTCCCTTCTGTAAACCCATCTTTCTCTCATGGTGAGCTATTTTATACACTGAATTAGGACTAATAGTGAACACATGTTTGAGGATTGCCAGTGTCTCCCAGTCGCTGTAGTTTAGGATTAATGGAAACACTCAATTTTTCGTCTTTTCACCTAAACCCTTGCTCACATGAACAAATCTCCCCACCCTATATCATCGGTCATTATTTGCCCTGCTGCATCTTCTTGAGATCATTCTCTAAAGCTGCAAATGCATTGCATAATAATAGGGCATTTTATAAGATTAAAATGGCTATTTGAATAGATAGCACAATAAGATATGATAAAGCCAACTCAGGTTCAAGCTATGCATGGTAAGATGCCGATAAATAGAACTGGCAACTTTCTTGGCTTCAAGCTTCATGTAAGATGAGTACTGGAGATTGCTTTCCTGGCTCTATATGAGAATAAAAAATGTTGTTTTCTTTTCAGGGTTATAGTGAGAAGGGGGGAGCTGACAGGAAAAATAATAAAGTTTTATGTGCACCACCAGTGTTTTCTATCACTTCTTTTCGGGTTTGAGTGAAAAATAAAGCAGAAAATATAAAGAAAAAATAGTAACTTAGTAGTACTAAGTACTTAATAGTACTAGAGAAATTGAATATGACTTTAATCTATTTTACGTTTCCTATAATCATAGTCTGTTGACTTTTTTCATCATTCAGTTTATTAGGAACACCTGCATTCCAGAAAATCTGAAAAATTCATTTGGCAGTAGTGCAATAAAAGGTTTATCCGACATTCATTCATTCATTCATTCATTCATTCATTCATTCATTCATTCTTCTTCGAACCGAGGGCATGGGGTCTACTGCCGCATATCCCAGCATACTTAGGTTAAAATGCAGGGGTACACCCTGGACAGTTTGCCAGTCCACCACAGGGCCACACATAGACTAACAACCCCACACACACACACACACAAACACACACCACACACAGACACACAGTCCTGTAGTCCATTTTTAGAGTCACCAATCAGCGAAATGAACATATTTTTGGACCATGGGAGGAAACAGAGTACGCGGGAATAAAACCTGAGACCTTCTTGCTGTGAATCAACTGTAATAATGACTACACCGACCCCTTTGAAATGTTTATTCATGAATACATGAAAAACAAATCTTTAAAACTTTCTCATACTGACAAGCATTTCATAACACACAACACAATCCCAGTTTAACCCAGTCTGATGGGTGAAAAATAACCTCTTGACCACCAGTTTTAACTGATAGACTCTGCTGCCACTAACTGCATCCTTTCATGAATGAGCAGCAGTACCGCTCCATTGCGTTTAAAATAGAATAAAATAAATGGCAATAATGTGAGCCAAGCATAAAATATGCATAAATTTCATTGGGCAGGGGTGTTGTGCTTGGATTACATTCTGCTATTAAAAGCATTAACTGCATTATTATATTTTACATAGACAGATAGGTCATTTATTTAAAAATGCAATTTGGAATAAAATTCTCAAAATAGGCAAAAAAAATAGCAAAATAGGCATTTTTTATTTTTAAGTCTATAATGAGATATGATACTGATTTATATATATATCATGATACATGTATATATATATCATAGGGTGCAACAAACACATATTTTAACATTGTCAATCAATTTTTGGCATGCTTCTAAAAAGTGGAAGAGAACTAGATGACCCAAAATGAAAAGACCTGCTAAAAAGATTCTACATAAATTGATTTATGTTTCAACTTTTTTCTCTCCAACCCATGATCTCGGGGGGTTAAAAAGATCTATAGCCAAATCAAAATGTTGACCCATGCCTATAAACAGGCTAGAATTGTTGGCATGTTATTTAATTAAATTCAACATGCAGACTTTATTATAGTCTTCAAACACCATGCAGTCTTCCTCTTTTTTTTCAACAAGGTAGTGTAAAAGTGCATTAAGTGCCTGTCTCAAGGGCAAAGTAAAACATATCGCTTTCTTTGGTTTGCAGCCATGAGGGTTTTACTAACAAACCCATATCCTTTACCACAACACTATAGCGCCCTTAAAGGAAAAAGATTGTTAACTGTAGGCGATCAAGAGGTGAAAGGACCTCAGCCATCATCTTGCGGACAAGGAAACGGGTCCATGTGTGACCTCAGCTTCTGCTGCGGATATTATCCCTTTAAATTGCCCAGAGATATGTTTCCTAACATTAAATGCAATTTACTCCACTGCTTTATGACCAATGGAAAATCTTTCTTGTTGTTTTTTTTTTTGCTTATTCCTATGACTAGACTGTTACATGCTCTGGGAGCGAGTTTGGGGATACGGTGGTGAGATATAGTTGACCTCAAGTAAAATTTAGATATTTAGCATAGAGACAGAGCTGAAAAAACAGTGAGAAAGTGAAGCAGTGATATAAGAAGATGAATAAATAATAATGTAAAAATAGGCCAACTGCAGATGCAAAAAATCTCATAATACAGTTGAATCAACAGCAAAGCTTTAAATGGACTGAATTTATCAGGTGGAAAAATGAATTACAGTGGTGTGAAAAAGTATTTTTATTATTAAGGGAAAACAAAATCCAAAAGTACATGGCCCTGTGTGAGAAAGTGTTTGCTCCCTTAACCTAATAACTGGTTGGCCCACCCTTAGCAGCAACTACTGCAATCAAGCGTTTGCGATAACTTGCAATGAGTCTGTTACAGCACTGTGGAGGAATTTTGCTCCACTCATCATCTTTGCAGAATTGTTGGAATCCAGTCACATTAGAGGGTTTCCGAGCATGAACCGCCTTTTTAAGGTCATGCAAAAGCATCTCAATAGTATTCAGGTCAGGACTTGGACTAGGCCACTCCAAAGTTTTCATTTTGTTTTTCTTCAGCCATTCAGAGGTGGACTTGCTGGTGTGTTTTGAATCATTGTCCTGCTGCAGAGGTCACGAACAGATGGCAGGACATTCTCCCTCAGGAGAATGTAGACAGCAGAATTCATGGTTCTATTTATCACAGCAAGTCTTCCAGGTCCTGAAGCAGCAAAACAGCCCCAGACCATCACACTACCACCACCACATTTTACTGTTGGTGTGATGTTCTTTTTCTGAAATGCAGTGTTATTTTTACGCCAGATGTACTGCCACACACCTTCCAAATCATGTGAGTTCTTTTTTCTCAGCAGCGGTTTTCATCTTGGAACTCTGCCATGCAGACCATTTTTGCCCCGTCTCTTTCTTATGGTAAAGTCATGAAGCTTGACCTTAACTGAGGCAAGTGAGGTCTGCAATTCTTTGGATGTTGTTGTGGGGTCTTTTGTTACCTCTTGGATGAGTCGTCGCTGAGCTCTTGGGGTAATTTTGGTCGGCCAGCCACTCCTGGTAAGGTTCTCCATTGTTCAATGTTTTGGCCATTTGTGGATAATGGCTCTCAATGAGGTTCGATGGAGTCCCAAAGCTTTAGAAATGTCTTTATAAACTTTTTCTAGACTGATAGATCTCAATTACATTCTTTCTCATTTCTTTCTGAATTTCTTTGGATCTCGGCATGATGTCTAGTTTTTGAGGATCTTTTGGTCTACTTCACTTTGTCAGGCAGGTTCTATTTAAATGATTTCTTGATTGCAAACAGGTGGGGCAGAAATCAGGCCTGAGTGTGGCTAGAGAAATTGAACTCAGGTGTGATAAACTACAGTTAAGTTTTATTTTAGCAGGGGGGGCAAACACTTTCTCACACAGAGCCATATAGTTTTGGATTTTGTTTACCCTTAATAATAAAAACCTTCATTTAAAAACTGTGTTTTGTGTTTACTCATGTTATCTTTGACTAATATTTAAACCTGTTTGATGATCTGAAACAGTGTGACAAACTGTGTTTGTCAAAAAGTGTTTACAAAAGATTGTAAATCAGGAAGGGGGCCAACACTTTTTCACACCACTGTAAAACATTTCTGACTTGAAATCAGAAAAGTTTCTAGTCAAATGATTGATAAGAAACACCATTTCATGCTTAATGTATTAAATATAGAATATAAACATACGCTTTTTGAATTAGAAAACGACTCACAGCAATAAGGCCCAGGTTAGTTTTCCAGCTAGGGGAGTTTGCATGTTCTCACTGTGCTTGTATGGGTTTACTCCAGGTACTCCGGTTTCCTCCCACAGTCCCATAACATGTGCGTTAACTTGATTGTTGACTCTAAATTTCCCAGAAAAGCAAGTGTGAGCGTGGTCCTGTGATGAAGTGGTGACCTGGTGACATCCTGTCATTTTGTTCTCACATAAGAACAAAACAGGAGCTGTGGTATGATGCTATGGATATTAACCGTGTAACCTTTATCAATTATTGAGAAATAAATATAATAAGTATGGTAGTATAGTAAAAAAGTCGGCATTACCATTAGGACTTCCGAATATTGGAAAGCATGTTTTTCAGATCTGAATTCTAAAAATTACAGGTGTATCAATATAGTCAGCATAAAAAGCAGCTACTGCATTGTATCATACTCGGAGATATTAAAACATGTAATAGCACATTTGCTAAAATATTATTCTTTCAAAATTTCAATAGCAGTTCTTTCCTGTGGCATTATTCCATAACACCACTCAAAATGACATTATGTAATCATGTGCTTTTTTGCCTTGAGCCTTAAATTCAGATTTTTTTTAAAGCCCTAACAGTGGAAGAGATGAAGAAATGCTCCATTTACCTCTGTGGCATAGAAGCTCAGCAGGATCTCAGTAGGAAAAATCAGCCTTCATATTATGATGGAATAAGCTGATCGCTGAGAAAAACAAACGCTACCCTTCATTCTCATCTGCTTTATTCCCATGCTCATGCTTTATTCCCATTTTAAAAATAAATGATCTGTGACTTTACAGACTGGACTCTGTTCTCTCTTGTTAACCTCCTCCAGTGTCACCATTTGTACTTGGATGGTCTTTTAAAGGGTTGGTGTGTAAATGCCATTTTTAACGGGTCAAGCTTCATGACATTTATTATGCAATAGGGATGTGTGAAAGGTTCTGGAAACTGTACCTGATACAGCACAAGCGAATGCTTGAAGACAAGATTTTTTTCCTCTTTGCCTATAATACTTCAGCTATAGAAATACGTTTCAGACATGCCCAGAAACCCAATCAATCATTCAGACTTCTGAATACTTTTTAAAGCATCAGAAACCTTCTGTGTTTTATTTCCTGACTTCTGGCTTGATTATTCAACATTTTACCACTTTATTATTGCCAATTTTTCCAGTAATTCCATTCAGCCATACTCACTCTTCACATGCCATGGACTAACTGTTCCATAACAACCCTCCGCACAAAGCAGCTAGCAATGTTCCATTCATTACTACAGCTTTACATTACCATCTGTATGTTAAACAAATGCTTAATGTGTTCCATACTTAGTGTCTGAAGCTTGATCATGATCATAAATCCATTTATTTTTCTATACACTTAAGTCCGACAGGAGTGAATATAAGTGTGTGTGTGTGTGTGTGTAGCTCTTTGATAGACTCTCCAGAGTGTAACCCTCTTGAATGTTGCCCTTCAGAAAGCTTCAGCAGACAAATTAGGGAATCAACGGGTATAGAACATGAATGAATAAAACTTTATATATGTGTAATAGGGTACTTTTCCTGTTAAAGGACAAATAAAAATTTGGCACCCGTTCCATGGTCACTTTTGCGCTCTACAATAATTTTTACACAAGTAAGTACAATAAAACGCTACTGTTGATTTAAAAGCCAAGGCAGTTGCATTATGTCAATGTAATTGGAAGTAAGACAATTATTAGACCTGAACATTTCAGAAAATACATTAAAAAAAGATAACAAAAACCTTTATTGTGTTCAAATCAACTCAAGCATGAAAATCAAAAGTTAAGAATGCTCAGACACCAAAACTATCTGTGAACCTCAAAAACAAGAACACCAGATTATAGTTTGGCAAAAACATGCACTAGAAATCTTGTAAAGTTCCTCTAAAAATAAGTATGAATTATGTAACAATTTAAGTAATGAGACAAAAGTATATTGCCACATTTTGGCACTTGTTGGAACTGGTTGCCATGTGTTTACTAATGGTTGTTATCAGATTTACACAAATGTTTCAAAACTTTTCGAACAATAGCTTACACTGCAAATACTGACCCAAACCCCACTTTGAAGCAGCATTTTTGTAAGGTAAGAAAGAGGAATGTTCTGCAGTGGCCAAGTTAGTCATCTGACCTGGAGCCAACTCTTCTTTTGCTGAACAGAAAACTGAAAGTAAAATGTAAGAACAGCAGTAACTTCAGATGCCCCTTGACTACAAAGGGTTTAAAGAATTATTACAAACGGCAGATTGTTTTAAATTTAGCCTGTGCTAGTTCTTTTGTTCATTTTAAAAAGGCCACTTCAAAAATTCACATGTTAATAAGCTGAGCTAGAATTAGTGAATCTATGATAGACAGCTCTTAAAACAAAAGGCAAAAAGTATTCAAATAATTTCAATCAAATTGTTTTTCTTTTGCTGAGATTTTATATCCAAATGCTAATATTACTTCTTCAGCACGTCTTATTAAATTAATAAAATATCAAAATTTTGATAAGCTTATGGGGTCAGCCTTGCATGAACCACTGTTGTCTGAACCATTCAAAGAAAGAGAGAGTGGGGAGGGGCAAGCGAGAGAGCAAGAAGGAAACAGCAATCCTGCCAGATATATGGTGGCTTTTACTGCAGTTGGCGTGTATCTTTACTTATTCAAACAGTCTTTACTTTTAAACACATAGTATATCAATCAGTAAGCACACAGACGGCCTGTTGCACAAAGATCAGTGCCAAGTCAGCCATGGCCTTGCTAGTAAGGGCCATGAGAAGGTCAGAAGACTCACCATAGTCTTCCTGACCTCTTACTCAAATCTGTATGTGTGGATAAAGCCCACACACATGCACATCAGCACCAGCCAACATGTGGATCTTCCGTTGATAAGCTGGCATCATTACATTTCTCTTGTTTGAGGGAGTTCCATATACAATGCATTACATTCAGCACTTTCTATGAAGTTGATTTAGCTGGAATAGTACTCGGCAGCGACCAGGACACTCACACATTAAACTTGGAGAACTAATAAACTAGAGAAAACTAATATGCCACAACCATATGTTGCAGCAGCTCTCGTGGCCTGGCTGCACACAATGTGGGCTGATGTCATGTAACATGAATAAAGAACACACAGCAATGAGAAGCTCCAAACTGCTAGAAAAACGCCAACATCACTGGATCATTACCAAAATGAATCTCGAAACCCTGGCTATAATCTGTGCAGTATGAGTGTTGTGAGATGGGACCTCTAACAAAGTCATGGCTCATTAGTACATATTAACACCCTCACACCTTCCAACCCTGCTCAAGCGGCAAGAAAACACTGGGGTCTTGTACCTGCTCATGAACTTGCAAGAAACACATGAAACCTCTGATAATGAGAAAGTGAAACCCTATCCTTATGAACAATAACTACAGTAGATCAAAAAATATTTAGTCAGCCACCAATTGTGCGAGTTCTATCACTTAAAAAGACGAGAAGCCTGTCATTTTCATCAAAGATATACCTCAACCAAAAAAACTGAAAATCACATTGTCTGATTGCTCCTCTGTCCTGTACTAATGGCACCTGTTTGAACTCGTTATATAAAAGACACATGTCCACAACAGTCACACTCCAAACTTCAGGACCAAAGAGCTCAAAGGAAACCAGAAACAAAATTGTAGACCTGCACCAGGATGGGAAGACTGAATCTGCAATTGGTAAGCAGCTTGGTGTGAAGAAATCAACTGTGGGAGCAATTATTAGAAAATGGAAAACATACAAGACCTTTGATAATCTCCCTCGATCTGGGGTTCTATGCAAGATCTCACTCCGTAGGGTCAAAATGATCACAAGATCGGTGAGCAAAAATCTGAGGGGGCCTAGTGAATGACCTGCAAAGAGGTGGGACCAAAGTAACTTTGCTTATACCAGTACATGTCCAGGTCTGTCTGAAGTTTGCTAGAAAGAATTTGGATGATCCAGAGGAAGAAAGTCATATGGACAGATAAAACCAAAATAGAACTTTTTGGTAAAACCTCTACTTGTCCTGTTTGGAGAAAAAAGAATTCAGCGTTGCATCCAAAAGATGCCATACCTAATGTGAAGTATAGGGGTGGAAACATGCTTTGGGGCTGTTTATCTGTAAAGGAACCAAGACGACTGATCCGTGTAAAGGAAAGAATAAATGGGGCCATGGATCGTCAGATTTTTATTCCTTTATTTTTCCTTCCATCAGCAAGTGCATTGAAGATGAAACGCGGTTGGGTCTTTCAGCATGACAATAATCCCAAACACATCGACCGGGTAACCAAGGAGTGGCTTCATAACAAGCATTTCAACTTCCTGGAGTTCCTGGCTTACCCAGTCTCCAGATATTAACCTTATAGAAAACGTTTGGAGGGAGTTGTAAGTCGGTGTTAACCAGCAACAGCCCCAAAACGTCACTGCTCTAGAGGAGATCTGCATGGAGGAATGGGCTAAAATACCAGCAACAGAGTGTGAAAACCTTGTGAAGACCTTCAACCTCTGTCATTGTTACCAAAGGGTATATAACAAAGTATTGAGATGAACCTCTGTTTACATTAGGTTGATTAGTGATTTTAAATTGCCCTTAGGAGTGAATGTGTGTAGTTTGTTCGACTATGTGTGGCCCTGCAATAGACGAACAACCTATCCAGGGTGTACCATTGCCTTTTGCCATATATATTTTGCCCCAAATTAGGTATTAAGCTGGTTAGATTCAATGAATGAATAATTGAGTGAATGAATAATCTCAGCTACCACTTCATCATCTCAAAGTTGATAATGACTGGGATCCCTCACACTGATAGAAAGAGCAAGAACGGAAAGACATATCATCCCATATATATTGCCAAATAATTTGACATGTATTAATTAAGAATGTATAACTGACAAAGTACGAATTGTACTTTGAAATGGAGACTCAAATGAGTTTGTTTTTTATCATTTGTCTTACAGAAAGAATATTACAGAGGATAGAAGTAATAGAGAATAGTTTGTAGTTCTCCTTTCTAATGTCAGTTGTTTTTTAATCTGATTAACAACAATCACACTACAATAAAAAGATTTTTATAGACTTTTTTTTTAATCGGCAGTTAGAAATCTAGAAGACACAATTCCCCAGTATTCATCTTAGCTGCTGTCAGTCTGGTTTATCGTGGCTGCACAAACAACAGAGCTTTAAGGTCTAAATGCCTTTAACAGACCTGCTACTGCACCACAAGGCCTGTGGGTGGTTTTCTAGCTTTCCTGTGCACTAAAATGGTTTTCTTACAAAAGCTACCGTTGAACAATGCTTGCCAAATCAAAATAACATTTAAGCATTATTTTGTTGTTGTGAGGACAACTGAAAAAAGAAAACTGTACTAACTTATTTGGGGTCTGTGATACGTTGTGAATCTGATCAGACTTTAACTTTATTAGCTTTTTTCTTTAGCTTCATGTAGCTGCTAAGCGGTGAGCCAATAAAAGCAGAAAAAAAACCTAGAACCAGAAATCAGTTTTGGGTAGCACACATTTCATAGCTACAGTGGGCTCCTCCACCAATCAGCTCACCCAACGACCTAAGTATTAAACAGTCATGCATGCACTTTATTACTTACCCACACATGTATTATTTGAGCACATTCCTTCACGAGAGTCAGAGTTTAGACTTCCTGCTTTACTACACAAGCCTAGCCTGAGCTTCCTGTCTCCAGTTTCCCCACGGCTCTGGCCTATTCTCCATTCAATGCTCCAGTCCCCAGCTCCTGACCACATTCTAAAAACATCTGAGATACCTACGACACTCTCTAATGTTTGGATCCTGACTAGTATGTTGTAACAGAAGACCAGGCTTTAACAACCTGGACCCAGCAAGTACAGACCCCTTCCAAGGTCTGGCATTTTACAATCATTTTCATCTCATTTCCTCAGTCACCATTTTGTAACTAAGCTCTACATCCATCCGGCTGCAGTAACACTAGCAAGATTGTGAACTGGAAAAAGTAATGCTTCTGTCAGTTTTTCAATTTTGCTTTTCATTGATCCTATAGTTTCTTTAGAAACTCCCTCTGTCAAAAGCCTCTGTTGTACCTCCTCATAAGGCATGGGACTTCAGATGGTTTCTGTACATGTGCTTTCTTGAGCAGAGGGATATTTAGAGCAGGATTTCATTCCTTCACAGCATAAAGTGTTACCAGTTGTTTTCTTGGTGACTATGGTCTCAACTGTCTTGAGATCATAGACAAGATACTCCAATATAGTTAAAAGCTGATACTTCATGAACGTTACAATTACAGGAGTTGGTATCTTGCCTCAGACCAAAGGAGACATTGAAAGTTATTAGAGAATTACTGGAGAGTTATTTGATAGTTATTTTGTGTTTGTTATTTTGTCATTCTTGCATTTGCAAATAACTGCACCTACTTATGCCAACTTCTCACCAAGCTGCTTGGCGATGGTCCTGTAGCCTATTTCAGCATTGGGTAGATCTATATTTTCCTTAACATTCTTGCACAGCTCTTTGTTATTGGTCATGGTGAAGAATTTGGAATCTGATTCATTGATTTCTAATGTGGACAGGTGTCTTTTATACAGGCAACAAGCTTAGATTAGGAGCACTCCCTTTAAAGGATTGTTCCTAATTTCAGCTCATTAACTGTATAAAAGACACTTGGGACACTCCACAGGCTCAGGGGAGTCTCTTGCTTGTTAAAATCCACCACTGTTTTTTTTAAGGCACTGAGATGCAGAGTCGCAACATCCAACAAAGCTGTCCACAACACTACTGTATTCTGTACTAGTGCACATAACCTAATACATCATACTATGTCAAGAGAACTTTTGCAGATGGCAGAACTGTGAACAGTGTTTAAAATCTGATATATAGTTTAAACAGAAAGGGAGACAGAAGTCTTCCCCGAGGAGCCTCTGTGCTGCTCACTATGTCTGATACAGCATTCTGCAGCTTCACATATTGTTGACCTATGAGGTAGTCCAGAGGGGCAATTACCTACAGTAACTTAACACTGAGCAGTACAGGGTGTTTAGTGTTGAAAGCATACGAATAGACAGTGTTCCCTGGAAGATGATAGCATCATCTACGCCACAGTTGAGAAAACTTCTGGGAGGTCCAGAAATGGTTCAGCTTCAGGATCAGCTTCTTATGGTCACTGGTCTGTAATTTTTTTTTCTTTAATGGTTGAATTTAGGCACAGGAAACATCCATGTGGCTTTCCACAAGGTATGTATCTTCATCGGGTGGCTACAACAGATTATCTGCATTTACATTATTACCTATCGGAAAATTTATCATAATACAATTTTTCCTCTCAAGACCTTGCCTTCAGAACTTATCAAGGTTTAATTATATTTTGCTCTTTTTTCTTTTATATTAATTTGCTGATTCTGTCTGTCCTTTTCTAGCTTTAAGTCTTGTCACTATGCCGACAAATGATTCATTATCGCAAAAAAGCTAATTATCTCTGTGAGGTCATTGCAGGACCTCAATCCAAGCTGAAGCAAAGCTGGGTTCCTATTAGTTAATTTAACAGGCTAGTGAAAATGGAGAAGTCAATGAGCTGTTCCCCTTGCATAACCCTGAACCACACTGGCCAAGATTACACACAATTTACATCTCCCACAGTAGTCTTTGTGGATGGAGCTTCAGCACAACAGCCCAGAACATATTGGCTTAACTGGTCTCTTGAGCTTTCTTCAGACCTCAGAATGATGGTGTGTCTAATAGCAGCGCATTTTATTGAGACTAATAACAAATCCTGTGTTGGTGAATATTCTGGGATAAATTAGCCAAACGTAGTGAGTGAAAAATTATTTGATCCCCTGCTTCTTTTGTTTGTTTGACTATCTAGATAGAATTGATCAGTGAACTTCTCAATGGTATTATATCCCATTCTAGCCAAGGATATCAGGGACCAGTCTACAATCTTGTCCTTGACATCCCTGGACAACTCTTTGGTATTGGTCATCGTGGAAATTCTGGAATCTGATTGCTTCTGTGGACAGGTGTTTTTTACACTGGTAAGATATTGGTGAGATTAGAAATCTTGCTGATTGGTCAGTGGGCAAACATAAATCAAAAGGGATCAAATAATATTTTCCCTCACTGTAGGTTATAAAATCTGATAATACATATACAATAATCAAATTAATATGAAATAGTAGTAACTCTAGTAGTAACTCTATTACCCACTCTACACAAGTTGTTAAAGGCTTTTTGATAATATCATAGATGGCCAAGTTAATAAAAGTCACATTAATTGACAAATAGGCTTTTGCCCCAGGATAGAAAAAGTGTTTGTGAGAGTTAGAGAATAAGACTGAGGGAATAGCTGAAGACAATAGAGTCTGTGTGAGTGGCAATTAAAAACAGCCCAATGTAAAATTGGTGTCAGATTCACACAGATTTTATTCCAACTCGTAAAGCATGCATCATGTACATTTGTATTTTGCAATAAGGCTATGGTGTACAATTTATGGTGTGGTCAAGAAGGTTTTTCACAGTACAGAGTGTGCTATTAGTGTAATCTCCCCCCCCACCCCCTGAAAATCCCAACCCATGGCATAAAAACAGTAAATAAGACAGAGTTTGTTATATCCTATACACACATTTAAAGCTGCATTACTGATAACCTACTGAACATTAACAATTTGCAGCACATGTCCTATGTACTTTTTTCTCTGGAAATTCACACACTGCTCTGTATTTTTTCATTTCATTCATTGTGTATTTTTTACCCTGTAAAAAATGTATGTCATATGCTATAAATGCTTATATCACAATCCTAAAACCATGTGCTTAAGATACAGTGAGATACACACTTCTGTAAGGACTGCGACGCCGGAGGACCGCCTGGAGAGGGTGCCCTCGCCTGAATATTGATGGAGTGTTTCCTGGCTTTGGTGATTGGGCGTGGGCTCCCTATGTAAGCAGGAGGTTCTCCGGAGTTCGATGCGAAGTATTGTTGCCCCAGGCCTTTACCAAGCACTGTGTTTTGGATTGACTGATTGATACATGGATTTATGAACTTTGGATTTTGGACTTTGCTCTTGGATTTGTATTTTGGTCGCCCTGTGTGTTACCCTGCTTTCCCTGATAATAAACAACCTGACTACTGCATCATGCATCCAGCTGATTCCCCTAGGCCCTCGCTATCACAGAATACTTCGCCAATTACGGAACCAGCAGAGATCAGGACTCTGGAAGACCTCCTAGCCGCACTGAACTTTCAAACGTAGGATGTCGGATGTTTTTTTTTTTTTAAACAATCTTATAGTAAGAAGTGCGCTTTTTTAATATTCTTACTCTCAAAACGAGCATTAGACTGGGCTGCTGCGGTGTGAGAGACTGACGAGAGATTGAGGAACTCCAGCAATTATTTTATTAACCAGCTGTGGAAGGTATTTGAACACCCTGCTGGTGGACTGGATGTGTCCTCACGTTTGCTGCGCTTGCGCCAAGGAACACAATCGGCCGCTGACTACGCTATCTCTTTCCGCACGCTGGGAGCTCAGAGCAGCATGAATGATATCGCCCTCAAAGTACTATTTAAGGAAGGGTTAAGGGCGGAAGGCTGAACTGGTATGTCGGGGAGAATCCGATTCTTATTCTGAGTTCATACAGCGGGCGATCCGTGTTGATAATCTTATGCGAAATCACCCGTCTAGTTCACCTCAGCCCCTCTCTGCGTCTGAACTAAGTACCGCGCAACCGCTTCCGGATCCCGAACTCATGCAAATCGGAGCACACAAGCTAAGCGCTGAAGAGAAGCTGCGACGCAGGCGGCTTCGCTTATGTTTATACTGCGAGGAACCCGGACACCACTGCCTACACTGTCCAGCTAATCACGCGGAAGCCACAACAAAAAGTAAGTGCCCAAACTTACACAGTCAACGCGGAAGCAAGTTTATCTGTCAGACCGCGCTTGCGCTTTAATAATGTGTCGCAGATGTTCTTTGCTCTTGTTGACTCAGGTTCAGCGATAAACTTAATCGTTGAAAAGCTGGTTAAAGACTTACGTGTGCCTACTGTGCCGTGTGTTCCAGCTATTCACATTACAGCCATAGACCGACACTCCTTCGAGAGAGCCATCACGCTGAAAGCGGCATTATTATTGCTTGAAATTGACTCATCCGGTCATTTCTTGGAGAAAAAAGAAGATTGTACAATGGTCTCAGAGGTGTGCTGAATCCTGCTTGCACGAATTAAATAATACTCAGTCGTTAAATATGGCTTTGTGTCCTGAGATCGTATCTTGACCTAGCTGAAGTATTTAGCAAAGAGAAGGCAGCTGAGTTACCGCCTCATCGGGAGGTAGACTGCAGCATTCAACTCCTAGATAAGGCAGTCCCCCAAAAGAGTCGCATTTATCCCCTATCTGGACCCGAAATGGTGGCATTAGACCAATACATCGAAGAAGCACTAAAGCCAGATCACATCCGGCCTTCGTCATCGGCAGCCAAAGCAGGGTTTTTCTTTATAGAGAAAAAATACGGGAGCCTACGTCCTTGTATAGACTATAGGGGGTTAAATAGTCTCACCATAAAGAACCATTATCCTCTCCCACTGGTGCCATCAGCTCTTGAGCAATTGCATGAGACGTGTATCTTTACAAAACTGGATCTTCGCAGTGCTTATAATTTGGTTCAAATTCACCGTGGGGATGAGTGGAAGACTGCCTTCATCATTCCAAAGGGCCACTATGAGTATCTGGTCTGGTCATGCCCTACAGTCTCTGCATTGCCCCGGCGGTTTTTCAGTCTTTCATCAATGATATTTTTTGAGATCTCCTCAATGTCTGTGTGATCGCGTATATTGACGATATTCTGATTTATTCACAGGATGAGAAGCAGCATGTGGGCCACGTCAGGACTGTGCTGCAAAGATTATTGGCAAAAAAGCTGAAAAGTGCGAATTCCATCAGGCAGAGGTAAAGTTTTTAGGTTCTGTCATCAGCACAAAGGGGGTTGCGATGGAACCGGGTAGTGCGGAACTGGCCCAAATCTCGGACAATCAAGGAGCTTCAGCGCTTTTTGGGGTTCGCTAACTTATATCGGCGCTTCGTTAGAAACTTCAGTCACACTGCAGCCCCACTGACAGCCCTTCTTAAGGGAAAGCCAACCAAATTAGCCTGGAGTGAGTCACCCACTAAGGCGTTTGAAGTCTTGAAGCATAAGTTTACCGTGGCGCCCACCTGGACCCTACTGTGCTTTTACTGGTAGAGGTAGACGCTAGCAACTGTGGGATTGGAGCAGTCTTCGCCTACCAAATTTCACCCTTGTGCCTACTTTTCAAGCAAGCTCACCCCAGCTAAAACTAACTACAATGTAGGGAACAAGGAGCTATTAGCTATTAAGGAGGCACTGTTGGAGTGGCGACACTGTTTAGAAGGGAGTGCACAACTCTTTTCAGTCTTAACGGACCATTGCAATCGGGAGTATATAAAGGGGCGCATCGGCTGAACACTTGACAAGCATGCTGGGCATTGTTCTTCACCCGGTTTAATTTTAATGTCACTTACAGGCCAGGGACAAAGAACAGTAAGGCTGATGCTCTCTCCCGCAGGTACAACCTGCCTAATCGAGACACGTCCAAAAAGTGCATCCTTAATCCAAGCATCGTAGTGGCACCATTGTTGTGGGATCTGGCGGAAGAGATCCGTGAGACCAGCGAGCGCACTCCTCCACAAGGGGACAGGCCAGCGGGTAAGGTCTTCGTCCTCCCTGAGTTTCACCATCGTTTAGTGTTGTGGGTACACACTTCCCTGAGTTCAGGGCATCCGGGCGTTCGGAGGACCCTAGAGCTGCTAAAAGGCACATACTGGTGGCTGCGTATGCAGGAGGAGGTGAGAGACTTTGTGAGATCTTGTATTTAGTGCGCACAATCTAAGACACCGAGACACCTGTCCGAGGGCCTCCTACATCTGCTACGTGTTCCCCAGCGTCCCTAGTCCCATATAGCTATTGACTTCATGATGGATCTTCCGCCCTCCAGTGGGCACACGGTGGTATTAATGGTGGTGGATCGTTTTTCGAAGTCCTGTCGCTTAATTCCCCTAAAGAGGTTACCCACCGCCGTGCAGACTGCAAACTTCAATCATGTTTTCAGAACTTTAGGACTGCCGGAGGACATTGTATCAGACAAAGGACCCCAGTTCACGTCGAGAGTCTGGACATAAACGTCAGCCTCACTTTAGGCTATAACAAACAAACCAATGGACAGGCAGAGTGCATGAACCAAGAAATGGGTCGCTACCTACGTTCCCCTACTGTGCTCTAGGTCCTTAACTCTCTGTGACGGAAGAAGTGGTTGGAGTATCTGGTGGATTGGAAGGGCTACGGACTGGAGGAACAGAGCTGGGTAAAGGCAAAATAAATCCTGGATCCGGCGCTAATCAGCGACTTCCATGCCCGCCATCTCGAACACCCTGCACCTCGCCCTAGGGGGCACCCCAGGAGACCGCCAGGAGGCGTTTCTAGGAAAGGGGGTACTATAAGGACTGCGACGCCGGAGGACCGCCTGGAGAGGGCGCTCTCTCCTGAATATTGATGGAGTGTTTCCTGGCTTTGGTAATTGGGCGTGGGCTCCCTATATAAGCAGGAGGCTCTCCGGAGTTCGGTGCAAAGTATTGTGGCCCCTGGCCTTTACCAAGCACTGTGTTTCGGATAGAATGATTGATACTTGGATTTATGAAATTTGGAATTTGGACTTTGACTTGCTCTTGGATTACGATTTGGATTTTGATTGCCCTGTGTGTTACCCTGCTTTGACTGATAATAAACTACCGGACTACTGCATCATGGATCTGGCTGATTCCTCTAGGCCATCGCTATCACACCTTCCTAAAAATCTATTTAAAAAATACAGAATTTTTATTAGTCCACAATGAAGAATATCAAATGAATGAGTTTTTATCACACTGACTAGTAGTTTTGTACCTATTACAGCTTATCCCATCTTTTCTCTTATACAGGGTAAAAAATTGTAAAAGAAAATATAAAATCTTCTCAGTTGCTTTTAAGGCTCATTTTGGATACTCCATAAACATAAATATATTAGGATATGCCCAACATAAGTTATGCTTCAGTGCATAC
The DNA here is from genome assembly GCA_026260255.1 of Pseudolaguvia tuberculata. Lineage (NCBI taxonomy): Eukaryota > Metazoa > Chordata > Actinopteri > Siluriformes > Sisoridae > Pseudolaguvia > Pseudolaguvia tuberculata. Next base: position 4,196,056 of record JAOTRA010000008.1, on the reverse strand, counting down.
TCATCAACGTTCATAGATTTTCATGCCGCTTTCCGTTACACCAGACTGCATCCCATCCTACACATAAACACACACGAGCTATGGAGATTATACTCTGAGGTGTGAGACTTCCCTTCTTGGAATGAATGCATGGAACGACTTCTTGGTAAATTGAGACACTTTTCTGGCTAGCCATCAAAAGAGTTAGGTTGGAGTGGTTGCTCTCTTTTGTTACTTTCGCTCAGTCTGCTGCACTTTCATTTGGTTAGACATTCGCTGTTCATTCTGCAGCAGACCGTTGCCAAGGCATACATAATATCAAGACTTTGTGTTGTTCAGTATTGAGTAGGGGAAAAAAGGAATCAGATATACAGTTATTAAGAATGGAAAATATTGCATGTCCAGACCTTGCTGGCTGCTACAGAAGTCTTGCTTCTACTTGTCAGCTCCTGCCAGGATTAAGAAACATGTAGCTTGTGGACACAATTTGGCTTTATGGTCCAGACCGCAAGAACACGGACTGTCTGTGCTCTAGTGTACTCCATCTGGGGTAGGGATAATGAGGGCTTCAAATCGAACAGACACGCACACAAATGTAAGTAAGGAACAACACATCCCACAAAGGCTGAAGTGCCTGTTAACTCTTGACTTGGATACTATTATATTACTCTGACACATAAAATAGCTTTTAATTATCTTTAGTAAAACACAATAAGAGACTTCAAAATAAATACGTCAACCTGTCAACATAATAAGGATGATGAAACTAATATTTACAGTACACTTACAAAAGAACAAACTATATGAGTAAAGTTTAAAAATCCTAAGTAAGAAAACAACTTTCATTCATTCATTCATTCATTCATTCATTCATTCATCTTCTTGCCCGCTTATTCCCAAATTCAGGGTCACAGGGATCTGCATGCGCCTATCCCAGCTCACATAGGACAAGAGGCGGGGGTACACCCTGGACGGGTCGCCAGTCCATCTCAGAGCAACACATAGACAAACAACCATTCACACAC
>JAOTRA010000008.1:4183847-4194952 GCA_026260255.1 Pseudolaguvia tuberculata | reverse complement strand
TCCTATGGACAATTTACAATCACCAATCCACCTAATCTGCATGTTTTTGGACTGTGGGAGGAAACCGGAATACCCGGTGGAAACCCACGCAAGCAAGGGGAGGACATGCAAACTCCGAACAGAAAGATCCCTGGCCCGGGAATCAAACCCGGGACCTTCTTGTTGTGAGGTGACCGTGCTATCCACTATGCCACAGCGCCGCCCTCAACTTACAACAATTAAACAATTAAATCCGTTTCTCATGCAAACTCTCAATGACGTCAACCGAGTTATGCTATCCTATCCTATCCAGTATTCAATCCATTCTTTTTTTCTCATGTCTATAGTTACACCACTTAGTCTTTGGTGCCAATTGTGTGAATAAATCTCTCAAACCATCTCTGTGTCTCGTCTCTTACACTTAAGTCAGGTTGACACTGTGCAATTTTTAAAAAGTCTTTTGGAACTGTTGCTAGTCAAAATGTACAAACATAATCCCCATATTATATTTTAGGTTCTCAGTTGTCATAATTTCAGACTGACTGACCTTTTAAAAACAGAAACATACAAGAAAACTCTAAAAGGATCAATCTATAATATTTTCAATAAGCTGTGTCCTTTTTCCTATAAATAATTTTTGTTATGACTCTTCCTGCATCATCAGGTTTGCCTTGGTTTGACGATTGTCGTAAGAGACCACCCATTGTAAATAAGTGTCTAAAATCCACTTACTACCAGGATTTTATAGAAGGATAAACAGTTGGTTACAATGGCTGTTGGTGAACATGAACAAATATGATCATTCATATTTGTTGCAGGTTACCAAGTCCTGGTCAAAAAAATAGCAATCTTACATACAATATAAATATATGACGTACCAGCTTTGTCCACTGTTAGTTATGTAAGTCATTACATATTAAATATAAAGAATAAGAAAGTATATGCTAATTAGAGTTTAATTAGACAATTTTTGCCAATTTATTACAGATCCTTGTTACTCACATTAAGAAATTCAAGCAGAAAAGCTGATTCTTGTGGCTATGTGGCTAATTCTGGTCTGTCCATAAACACTGAGACCTAACTGTACTTCCGGGAAAATGCGTTAAAGTAAAAATGGAAATTGAAACATAAAATGCATTTGAGCAGAAACAAATGACCACCTAATCAATGTGATTTTCATATAGATGTATAAATTGATTGCTCTGTTTTGGGCTGTTATACCTTAACCACTTGGAAATCACTGGAAATCAAATCATCTAAATCTAAAAAGATTTAAACAGGAAATTGAAGATAAAGCATGCTTTGGCAAAAGCAGTGCCTAAGGATGATTTTACACAGGTGCAGATAACTACACTTTATGGCGTATTTACAAGCACAGAATTTGTATTTCCACTAAACAGACGTGTGAGAGACGAGTGCATAGATACTCATTATGTCTGACTGTTTCACTATAAATCAAAAAAATATGTAGCTGTAACAAGCACTGGCAAGAAAAGTGAAGTTACTGTCCAGGAAGGTCAGGGAATCAAGTATAATTGTGAACATTTTTGTTCGGTTCTGGGTTGATTTTCTATTATCCCTTATAAATCACCCTAACCTGCTTGGAATAGCTCAACAAAGACTTTGATTAAAACAATCCCAGTTTTCAGATCAATCTGTCTGAAAAACACCTTTTTTATAAACTAGCCCAATGCACATACTGAAAATGACTGTCTTTCTGTGTAGTCTGAAAGATAATAAGAAATTATTAAATACGTGAGCTTTTTATTTATTTAATATAAGAAATTATTAAATATGTCAGTCAGCCATTCATCTTCTGTATCCGCTTGTTCCCTAATTTGGGGTCACAGGATCTGCTGGGTCTCTAATCTTTTACAAACACACTCCTATGAGCAATTAAAAATCAATTAACCGAATGTACATGTTTCTGGACTGTAAAAGGAAATGTAGGTACCTAGAGTAAACCCACACAAGCATGCAAACTCCACAGAAAGGGAATTGAACTCTGGTCTTCTTGTTGTGAGACAACAGTGATAACCAATAACCCATTGAGCATGTATGTGTAAGCTCTACAGCAATGGTGTCCAAACACGGTTCTGGAGGGTTGATGTCCTGCAGAGTTTACCTCCAGATTGGTTTAATACACCTACCTGTAAGTTTAATTATTACAATCTTCATTATTTAGTTCAGATGTGTTTGATTAGGGTTGGAGCTAAACTCTGCAGGACACTGGCCTTCCAGAACCAACTTTGGACTCCCTGCTCTACAGGTACAGATCAGCACAAATAATATAAAAGAAAAGAAATTAACTGCATACATAAACATAAAGTTGTTTATAGTGTTCAAATAAATGAGGAAATAGCTCAGCATCAGGCAGCTAGTATAACTCCAAGCACCCTTCGGTATCATTGATGAGCTTGTGGCTGGGAAAGAATACTAAATTTGGTTGAAACCCAAACACAACCCAAATCTATTTAGCTGCACGTATCAGCAACATACTAGCAAGGCCAGAACATAGCCTCTGGGCAACAGACTTATCTTTTTATTTGAATGTATAAACTGGCACTTGGTATAATTTTGGAAATGATGCTGAAAAATTATAATGGCCACACTGGACATTTTGTACATCTAAAGAGAACACTAAATGGCATAAAGTGCGCATGGAAAAAAATGTGCCTGTAGCTACTTCATGTAGCTATTGGAAAAATGCTGAGACTTATCTCTGGGGCCTTATCTAGAGGAAAACATGACTGCCTCAATCCATGTTTCTTTAAAGAATCCATGGGAGAACTTTAACATTGTTCAAACAGCTCATCCAACATAAACACAAACTGTGACTCAAGCCCAGCCAACTACATATCAATCCCACTGACAGAAACCACCCCCCAAACCAAATTTCAAAACCTCCTACAATAATTCTGAAAAACATCTCCTGCAGAATTTTGGCTATGTGAAAATCCAAACTCAAAATACCCCACAATTTTTCCGTACCTAAGGGGTGGAACATGTAGAATAAATCATGAGTAATGATGTTAAACGGGTTGCGAAAATAAAATCTCCTTCACTAATACCTTTAATTTATCTATAAAACGAAAAAAGTCAAGTTAAAGTGGTTGTGGGCTGATTCTTACAGACAAAGTCCATAAAATGCATTAAAAAAAAACATTATTTGTGTTTGAGAAACAGTACTGCTCATTTGTTGAAAAGTCTCACTGGCACTAGTGCCTCCTATCTGGCCAAAGGACAAAAGTCAAGCTGTTCAATCAAATGTTCTAACAAACATAAATAAGGAAAGATAGTCATAGAATGTTTTTATTTAACAGCTTATTCTCCAAAACAAATTGAAATTTACACAGAATTATGATTACAGTTGCTGATGTGTACAACAGGTTGACTTCTTATGAGCAACTGAAGGTCTCCCAAGCGACAAGTTGATTGGAAATAGCAGAACGTGGCTTTGGCTGTAGAAACCAAAGCCTCCAGGCATATTAGTTCCTATTTCAGACTTTCAGTGTCTGTCTCTAATTATTCCCAATTTTGGCTTGTTAAAATTCACTCAGGGAAGAAAAAACAACAAACAATTAGTTTGGTGGCATGTGGCAATAGTTTATTATTTGGATCATGGGCTTCCCAGTAGTCTAAAGAGTTAAATTACACCTACATATCTGTCTTTGTTATGAAATCAAATGACGTAGACCAACTTTGAAGTTGAACACTGTACTTTTTCTGTCAGTGGATTTTTGTGAAAAAAATAACCATAATTTGAATCTAATTTTCTTGGATAACTGACAACATGTTAGCTGAGTAGGTGGAAGAATTCAAGCTGAATTCCAAAAATATTTTTTAGCAAAAAGCACCTATTAAATGTGTCTAAGTCAGTGTTTTGAGAGGGAGCCATCAAGGCCTGTGAACAGAAGAACCTCTAATTCAGTAGGACGTCTCAGCTTTAGTCAGTTATGTCCCAAACCACCTAACCACGAAAGAAGTACTGAAACCAAAGCTCTCTGGATTATCAACTCCTGCTGTGGGGAAATCCAGTGATGTAACATTCCAAAATTATGAGAGAGATGTTATGACCACCAGGGTTTGAAAAAAAAAGCAAGTGTGAGTTTTCCATTTGAGCAAGAGCTTGCATTAGAAAATCAGGAACAAAAACTGCAGGCCATAAATTATCTTCAGTGTGGAAACACAGATGTACTGAAATTTCCAATATTCATAATAAGTTGATTTTACATTTGAAAGGTTCTTGTCATGTTAAGTGTTGATTTATGTTGTCATGTTTAGTTTTGTTTTAGGTTCTTGTTTGTTTTCCTGTTTTTTTTGTTTACTTTCATGATCTTTGGTTTTCTGTTAGCAATCTATGTTATCTTAGCTATGTGTTGGTTTCCTGTCTTGTGACCTTTGTTTTGCTTGCGTTTTCTGTCATTTGATTACATTTTGCGTATATACTGTATTTCCATCCTTGCTACCCCAACTTTACGGATTATTGTTTGTATGTCTTCGTATTCCACTGTAGGTGAGTTTGGGCTTTAGTTCATGCTAATGCTTGTTTGTGCTTTAGTTCTATGTTTTGTTGACTGTCAAGTGGTTTTGTAAATAGTTTATCGCTTGCATTTATCATTTGCACTTGGATTATAAAGACTGGTTGCCTACAGTGGGAGTTTGTTACAACTTACATCCCCTTCTTTACTTTCGTCATGTTTTTATAATCCTAGACTTGGTTAATATCCTTTTCATAGCTCTTTAGTAGGGGCAATTCTTTTCCACTGTAATGCAAAAACACAAGGGTGGTGTGAAGGTTATGGGTTGTTAATGTTAAGGAGTGCTTGGGTTAGGTCCTATAAAAAAGTGATGTCTGTGGAATGGATGTGGTCTGTGGGATGTGAGGGTGTGGTGGAGGGTCCAGTTCAGGAGCTGAACAGACAAACAGAAACCTGTCTCAGCAGGGATGGTTGGGCCAAGCTGTGACTGATGAAACAGTGTTGAAAGATGTATACGTTAGCCAATCATATTGGCCCATGATTTTTTTTGTTCAGGAATAGGGACATTTGTATCTTATTAGCATCTCCATATTTGAAGTGTTAAGCACCTTGAATTAGTGTCAGGTACTGTAGTGTAGATGAGTTTTAGCTTAAGAGTATGAGCAGACATTTGTGGATTCCATCATTAAGAACCTAGTTGAAGAGTTATTTCTAATATAAAAACAATTTTCAAATATCCTAGTGTTTATCATTAATGAAAACATTTATACTTCTCACATTTACCTAGCTCTGAAGGGACTTAGTCTTATTAACTGTAAACTTTTTATTTAGACTTGGGTCAAACTTTGACCTGATTTGCGGCCTTTGAAATTTTTTTGTATTAAAGCATATTTGATCATCTGGTGTATATGTTCCCCTATAACTACCCTATACAAAACCTCAGTAGCTTAGTGTTTTTCATGACTTGACTGCCAGTTATGAGTTTGACTGTGAGGTATTTGTTCATCCCCCAATGCCTACCCACCAACTTGGCAGTGTGGACAGACATGGTGATAGATGAATCAGCCATTGTTTGGAACACACGTGGCAAATACATCAGGGAATCAGCAGAGGATCAACAATGTGGACATAAACCACCCTCAAACACATCTCTGTCAAATCCCACTAGGAGGTAGAAACCTGAGTCATGGACAAATACACTCCTTCCAATCAAATATGTGGTACCTGGAAATGTATTTTAAATAATCCGTATATAAGTTTCATCTAAATTTCAATGCTCATTACTTGCTATACAAGCAGTGCCACTACAGCCTTTATTTTTTATTGTGTGGTTATGGTTAAGAAATAAATAGTTACAGCTTACTGGCCTGATTCTATGCCTAATTTTAATATTATGCTTTTATAGACACTTACTTAAAGAACAGTTGTTGGAATTGGCAATAGGCATTAGATTTGGTTAAACGTGTAGCATTGAAATAAAATTTCTGGTCCATATTGATAACAAATAGAAATATCGAGATATAGAAATATACTTTCCGCACATAATCGAAAAGATACATTATATACTTATCAATAGACAAGCATTCAGAAGCTGGGAGGAAGAACAAGATTGAAACATCAATATAAAACTGTAGTATTCCAAGTTTAGGATGAAACAATAGCAACACCACTACCTGCAGCACCATCGGCCGGCACAAGAAGATGAAAACATCCATTAAATAATATATGAATCTAATGGATCTACGGGCAGCGCGCCGGCATAGTGGATAGCACGGTCACCTCACAACAAGAAAGTCCCGGGTTTGAATCCCAGGCCGGAGATCTTTCTGTTCTTTCTGTTTGCATGTTCTCCCCACGCTTGCGTGGGTTTCCTCCGGGTACTCCGGTTTCCTCCCACAATCCAAAAACATGCAGATTAGGTGGATTGGGGATTGTAAATTGTCCATAGGAGTGAATCTGTGTGTGAATGGTTGTTTGTCTATGTGTTGCTCTAAGATGGACTGGCAACCCGTCCAGGGTGTACCCCCGTCTCTGGCACTATGTGTGCTGGGATAGGTGCAGCAGACCCCCGTGACCCCGAATTCGGGAATAAGCAGGTAAGAAGATGAATGAATAAATAAAGAATCTACATGGATCCAAACAGAGTGCAGTTATGTATAAAGTAGCATCATTTATCATAAATCCTTCATTTGACACATGATCTAAGCAATAATGTTTTTATAAAGCTTTCAGATGCACATGGAGTTAATCAATGATCTACTAATTCAAAAACCAATTTTAGCCATATAGAATTACATTACATACCTCTCCCCAGAGGAGACAGTGGACCTTTTAACAAACCGTGTATGTACATGCACAATTAAAAAAAATAATAAAATAAAGGAAAAATACTAAATTTGTTTTCCATTTGACTGAAGTAGAATCGCAGGCTGTAGTGAGTCTTCAGGTCTACTTGATGAATTTTGTTGACAGATAAGCATGCACTATGGCATGAAACACTTTCATAAGTTATAGCAGAGACTTTTGTAAAATAAGGATCTGCACAATTGCTGTAACGTTTTGGTTTTGGTCTTGTGTTTTGTTTTGTTTTTTTCATGTTTTATATTGTCTTATTGTTCAGGTGTTTATTTTGGTTTAGCTTAGCTATGCTAACCATAATAATCCAATAATCCAAGCTATGTTGTTAGCTAGCTGGCTAAGCTAATCCTAAATCTTGTCCTTGTTTGTTTAGTTCCTGTTTCTTGACTTTTGATACCTTTGTGTTTCCTGTCATGCGGTTGTCTAGATGTTGTGTGGTGATTGGTTGTTTGTCACTTGTCTGATTTGTCTATTTAGTGGATTATTGCTATTGTTATCACTCATGGTTTGTTAACATTTTAAGTTATGTCATGTTAAGTAAAAGAAAAAGACAAAGAAGTTGAATTGTCATTTTAACCATATATATATATATATATATATATATACAGTGCAGTGAAATAACGTTTCTCCGGTTCCATTGCTACATAAAAAATAAAATAAGTGCAGACATGGGACAAGTGCAGGACATTTACAGTTACAACAACAAGAATACAAAGATATAATCGATACCGACTAATCATGTCAAGTTTAGGTCAATTTCATGTTTGTCAAGTTCTTATATAGTTTTTGTATAGTTCATGTTTATGTTTAATTATTATTTGCATTGTGCTGTTTAGTTAATATTTTTGGGTTAAGTCACTTTTGTAAATAAACTGCACATTGGTTTCTCAAAGTCTGCTCGTCGTTAGTGGATTCCCTTACAATGACAAGCTTGGTGACATGGATAGAATTACTAGCATGTTATGGATGGTATGCTCATCTGTGCTAGAGTTTGCTTAAACGCATTTGAAATGTGTGAAAAATATGTTTGAAACACTAAAGCAGGGCTGCCCAACCTCCAGTCTGGGGACCGGTACTTGCCCATGGAAATGATATTACATGATGGTTAGCACTGTTGAATGGGTTTACTCCAGTTTCCTCTCACATCTAAAACATGTACATTAGTTTGATTGGTTATTCTAAGTTGCTCATAGGATAACGTGTGAGTGTAACACTCCGGAACTTCATCCTTCAAAGAGCTGTGAGAGCCGTGAAAGGCTCCAACAGACCGCCGTGACCCTAATTAGGGAACAAGCAGGGATTAATGAATGAATGAATGAATGAATAAATGATTTATATAATTGAGCTTGCTCAGGGGCTCAGCAGGTGATCATCTTTTTAGCAGCCTGGAAGGCCGGTGTCCTGCAGAGTTTAGCTCCAACTTGACTCGGCACACACCTGCAAGTCTCAAGTACACATGGCGAAAGTTCAGGTGTGTTTAATTAGGGTTGGAGATAAATTCTGCAGGACACCAAGCCCTCCAGGACATAGACTGCCCACCCCTGCCTTAATCATTAGGCTAATAAATAAACTTAAATGAAAGGTCTCTTTCTAGCACACTTAATCAAACAGGAAGATTGAGACATTTAAAAAAAATAATATGTGGGTGAGAAAATATTAAATTAATTAAGTTTAAATTAGTTAAGTTTAAAGTGGCTGGTCCAAATTATGCTGAAGCAGAAAAAATAAAATGACCAAATAACCAAATTGAATAAATATAAGACCAATATAAGATCAATGCATCAATGCTGCAGGGACAATGTGTTTTTCAAACTTGTAAGAGCTTGTTTAATATTGGAAAATTAAACTGGGCCTTCTCTACAGCAAGACTGCTAACAGGCCTAAAGCAACTAATGGGTCACACCCTTATGTTGGTGAAATAATTCAACATAGCTCATATAAGTAAAGTATGATTGTTTAACTTTCTTACTATACTACTATACTTGTGGCTTTCAAAATTGTGAAATTTTAATTTACTAACACATGTACAGTATATCAATAATTGCTATAAGATTATAATTATGTAATATTTAGTAAATGAATGAATGAAAGTACTTATAAAAAATAGTATAAGCACTTTTATGGTTCTGGATTGATACTGCAAAAGGCTGGGAATAAATAGAGAAATCATGCCACTGTAAGAGTCAGTGAACTGTTCCAACATGTAAGATTTAAGCTGCTGTCACTGAAGATTGTTACTAGAAGCATACATAGAAAGATACATGACCTGTAATGAAATGTCTCCATAAATAGAATCTGCCAGTTTTTTTTCTTAAAATGTATCTGCTCTCAGCTTCAGTAACTGAAAAAACACCCTCCTTAAAGAATACTGACTAGTGTCATGTTCACATACTGTATACTGTATAAACGGTCTGCTCCCATGAAACCTATTCACATGTATAATATTTCAAATATAGATATTATGACTTGTGTCTTTGTCTATTATAAATTTGTCTGAATGAGTAAAATACGGCCATGCTCCAAAATATACACACAGATATGTGTTGACAGGTCTCGCAATACATTATTACATATAGAGCATGCTGACTTATCCTACAAATCTGTAGCACAGTACACTACATGTCAACCAGTGTTTTTTTTTTAATATTACATTTCTGCAATGCAACGGAACAGAGAACTTTCGGTTCAGATCACATCACGGTTTTTGAGTCATGGATCGGATACATGAAACATGAAAACCTAAAAAAAAGACCTAAAAAAAAGATTAGGACGCCTTAGTATTCTGTCACTTGCTGTGGATAACAGCCTTAGAAACTAAAGAGACCAGCCGAGCTTGTCACTGCAGTTACTTTCTGGCATTATTTGTGGTCATGCGCTTGTGTGAATCTTCTAGAGAGGCATATCTGTATGCGATAGATGTGCTTATCACTACAGCCCATAAGGCTAAAATGCTCCCATATATGCAATATAAATGATGGTAGCCACCACCAACTTGCCCTTGTCATGTGAACACAACTGCTTAGTGTAATTACAAAATTACTAAAAAAAAAAAAAAAAAAAAGGATATTCTGCAATCCAAAAGTTTAAAAAATTAGCAATTAATCCATTGGTGAAACCGAGCCGAACTGTGGGTCATGATCCGTACAGATCATGGATCAATCTGTTGCAGCACTAGTCTGCAGTAGAAAAGAATATGTAAAAAATCATTGGAAATACTTTAAAAAAAAAAAAAAAAAAAAAAGGATGAGAACAAAATCACTCTGCAATGTGGAAATGGAAACAAATCCAAGAACTTTCAATTGTTATCATATTTTACCAAATTAATTCAAAGGTTGAAAGGAAATTAGTAAAGTGGAAACATGTGTGCTGCGAAGTGAATGGAAAGCTACTCCCATCAGCTCTCATATAGTGTCCATCTGATAAGATTGTAAATCATCCCTAGTCAAATGCAGTGGACATTTAACACAGTATTCGAGTTAGAGACAGTATAAGTATAAAGATCTTCTCACCAATCTTCCTGTGTATCTCTCCCAAATCAAGCCAACAAAAGTACATTAATTATTAAGAGCTGTAGTTTAACAAGACTACACTGTTTTATCTCCCATATTCCGTATATTAAAACACTTTTTTAGCTGAACACCAACTTCTAGTTTAGCATGAACAAACTGGAGCTATTTATATAAGAACTGATGTCAGCCAGATGGTCAGTTTCTTTTTTAAATTCTGAATAATATCATGGTTTGTATAATTGGACTTTTCTCACTTTTCATATACTAGTGTGACATTCAGATGGTGATAAACCTATCAGAAGAAAGAACGACGGCCGTCTAAGTAGTTGCATAGCAAATAGACTTATTAGTCAAACCACATGGTGTCACTTATCATAGATAATTGAATATAATATATATCAGAGGATCAGGAGAATTGAAATTAAATTCAAATGTGTCATTTGACTGTATGTTTTAGTGTGAATCAACCAGAAAACTAATGCAAGGATGAAAACTGTTACCGATTAGTGATTCGTTCATAGGGAGCAATAAGCAGTTGTGTTAAGAAGCATTCATGACATGTCTTCTCACTCAACTATTACATTTTTATTACACTTAATTTGTAAGAAATATCTGTCTCCTTCAACCAATACAACACTTTTAAAACGACTAATTAAATAAATTAAATATTTACAAATATTGTTAAATGGGAGACATAATCAACCAAAAACCCAGCCATTAGGGTTGCACAAGCCAGTGCATTCTTAGTGCCGGTCCCAAGCCCGGATAAATGGGGAGG
>JAOTRA010000008.1:4164474-4177650 GCA_026260255.1 Pseudolaguvia tuberculata | reverse complement strand
GATAGATAGATAGATAGATAGATAGATAGATAGATAGATAGATAGATAGATAGATAGATAGATAGATAGATAGAAATTGAGTTAAAAAGATATGTATATTCATTCATTCATCTTACCCGCTTGTTCCCTAATTCAGGGTCACGGGGAACCGCTGGAGCCAAGCCCAGCGCACATAGGGCAATAGGCAGGGGTACACCCTGAACAGGTTGCTAGTCCATTGCAGTCCAGGCACTCACACACACTATTACTCTTACAGGCAATTAAGATTCACCAAATCAACCTAAGGTACATTTTTTGGACGACAGGAGGAAACCGGAGTGCCCAGAGGAAACCCACGCAAAGGCTGAGAGAACATGCAAACTCCGCACAGAAAGATCTCCAGCCTAGGAATCGAGCCCAGGACCTTCTTGCTGTGAGGCAACCATGCTAACCACTACTTTACGGCGCCACCGTATATATGAATGTTCATTAATATATATGGGCCAATTTAGTGTTGGAGGTTTCATGGCTAAATTTGACCACCTTGCATCGATAAGAGCAGAGTGAAGGTTTAATTAGTATTAGCACAGTATTGCTTAAAATATTGCAGTGCACACATTATGGGTTACATATCACATTCCCGCGATGACTTCGGACATCACCCCATTTCCAGCCACCCACAACTGTTTCACTCACACATACACATTCATACATTTATTTCTGTTCAACCCATATGAGGATGGGTTCCCTGTTGAGTCTGGTTCCTCTCAAGGTTTCTTCCTAATCCCAGTGTAGGGAGTTTTTCCTTGCCACTGTCGCCCGCGGCTTGCTCATCAGGGACAAGCTATAAGGATTACCATTAATTCTGTAAAGCTGTTGTAAAAAGTGCTATACAAATAAAGTAGAATTGAAAAATTGAATTGGATATCAGAGTTTAAAAGAGGAAAAGTGTAAGTTTGTCCCTAATGAGCAAGCTGGAGGCAAATTTGGCAAGGAAAAACTCCCAGAGGTGAAATATGAAGAAACCTTGAAGGAAACCAAACTGAAGAGGGTAAAACATCCTCATCTGGGTGACACCACATATTATTGTTAATGGCAATATCATTAACAATCAAATGTAGTCTTACATGAGTGGAGTACAGTGAATCCTTGAGACTCCTTGAGGGATCCCTGATCAGTGGTGTCTCAGTGTTGGTTTCTAAGCTGAAGGTCTCAGTATACCTCAGTATGGTATGAAAAGAAAAAACAATTATATTTGTTTTTAAAAATTTCTCCACTCATCGCAAGTTAGCGCATTGCATTTGCGTTATTAGGTTTAAAGAGAAAGAAACAGCTAGCCGAGACAGGCCCCTATGGAGCCAGACCTGGGCTTGACCTGCTCCGGAGACAGTGCCAAATTCTGTGAGTGCAAAGGAGGGCGGGCCAGATGGGAAATATACCTTTGAGTCAGTTTTCTAATACAAACATTTGCTATTCAGTCTAAACTGTATAGACTCTGGGAAAAAGGCTTTAAAAGCTGTAACAGTGTTCAGAAATAAAAAACAAAGCCCTGCAAACAAGTACATTCACATAACAAGGTCCCTCGGCTACTGAACTTTTCATCCCCTGAGCCTAAACGATCCTTTCCCACGTATACCACCCACTTAATGGATTAGTTGATAAGATTGCAGAAGAAAATGTTCCTCAATAGAAGATGTTGGTAATGTCATGTTTTGAACTAGTGACATTAATTTAAAGCCTGTGTAATCCCTTTACATGCCATGAATTATTAGGTTTGCCAGGAATTTTTTTTTAAATCCGCAGTTGCTTTTGACATTAAATAAAACTACAGTATTATTCATTCATTCATCTTCTTACCTATGGGCAATTTACAATCACCAATCAATCTAATATACATGTTCTTGGAATGTGGGAGGAAACCAGAGTACCCGGAGGCAACCCACACAAGCACGGAGAGAACCTACAAACTCAGCACAGAAAGATCCCCGGCATGGGAATTGTACCGGGGACCTTCTTGTTGTGAGGCCACTTTACTAACCACTATCCCACCTTACCGCCTAACTACAGTATTAGTCAATTTCTAAATGTTTGACAAAGACGGGTGGAAAAACATAAGCAACAAATATAAAATATTGAAAGATGAAATAATTGTTTGATATTGAATTTGTTTTCTGCAGCAATAATGTAATAAATAAATGACTGATCTTGACTAACAGGGGAAAAAAAAAATAAAAAAAACCTGACACATTAGTGATTGGCTTAAGCTGGGCTTATTCTGTGCCATTTTAGCTAAGATTTTCTCATCTTAAGCCGGGTTTCCATTGTGCAGTGTTTGATAGATTTTAATGATGCTGCTTGTAAGACTACAATTATCATCATGTCAAACTTTATAACAATCATCATCATTTTCTTATCCGGACTGGGTCTAGGGGGCAGCAGTCCCAGACATCCCTCTCCCCAGACACTTTCTCTAGCTCTTCCAGGCGAATAGCGAGGCATAGACCCTCCAGCGAGTCTTCCTCTGGGCCTCCTCCCGGCTGGGCATGCCTGAAACACCTCTATTGGGAGGTGTCCGGGAGGCATCCGGGACAGATACCGCATCGAGAGAAGTAAGCTGAGGTGGTTTGGGTATCTGTCCGGGAGGCATCCGGGACAGATACCCAAACCAGCTCAGCTGACTTCTCTCGATGCGGAGGAGCAGCGGCTCTGAGCTTCTCCCAGATGACAGAGCTCCTCACCCTATCTCTAACAGAAAGCCCAGCCACCCTGCGAAGGAAACTCATTTCGGCTGGCTGTATCCGGGATCTTATCCTTTCGGTCATGAACTAAAGCTCATGGCCATAGGCAAGAGGGGGAATGTAGACTGACTGGTAAATCGAGAGCTTTTCCTTACAGCTCAGCTACTTCTTCCCCACAAATGATCGGTACTTTTACTGCATTACTGCAGATGCACCAATCCTCCTGTCAATCTTCCATTTCATTCTTCCTTCACTCATGAACAAGATCCCAAGATACTTAAACTCCTCCACTATTGCAGGTCCGACTTATTGCCAGCAATGCGAACCAAGCTACTACTCTGGTCATATAGCAAATGGCCCTGAACCCTATACTCCCAAAGCACCCCACAGCGGACACTGTCAAAAGCCTTTTCCAGATACACTGGTTGGGCAAACTCCCATGAGCCCTCTAGCACCCTGAAGAGGGTATAAAGCTGGTCCTGTGTTCCACGGACAGGACGAAAACCACATTGTTTACCACTAAGGAGCTTTTTGACGACCTCAGTGACAGCCTGGGTAATGGACGAGTCCACATATGAGCCCCCTGTCTCTGCCTCCTCAATGAAAGCCGTGTGGGTGGTGTTGATGTTATCGAGGAGATCCTCAAAGTATTCCTTACACCGCCCAAAAATGTCCCCAGTTGAAGTCAGCAGATGCCCACCACCACTGTAAACAGTTTGTCGTCGGACAGTTTGCCAGAATCACTTTGAGGCCGACCAATAGTCATTCTCCATGGCCTCACTGAACTCCTCCCAGACCAGAGTTTCTGCCTCCACAACCACCTGTGCTGCAGTCCGCTTGGCCTGCCTGTAACCCTTGGCTGCCTCAGTGGTCCCACAAGCCAACCAGGCTCGATAGGACTCCTTCTTCAGCTTGACAGCATCCCTTACTTCCGGAAAAACGTAATATTGTCTGTCATAATATACCAATCTTTAACTTGCATTTTCTCACTAAATAAATGGTAGCTAGCTGCAAAAAATTTGTCATTTGCTGATGAAATGCTTCAGAAAGTTCCCTTTATTGCTGTTCGGTCCTCCAGACTCATTTCCGCATTTCCCCCAGATGGCTTAAAGCTAATAGTGTGATCATTTTTATTGGGTCTTGGTTTGATGGTTGTCGTAGGAGTCACACTACAAAAAAGGCTCTGAAATATTCTCACACTACCAGAAGTGAACACAAAAACTGCTCATAACAGCTTTTACATGACTACCGTCGGTCAAACTAGCAAAGACAGCAGATTTTGTCAGCCAAATCTTGTTTTTTCAATTAGCAGTACAACCAACACTTTGACCCACGTGCTGTTACGTTTAGACAAATTTTGAAAATACTACAATTCTAGCAAATCGATTTAAAGCAACTGCCATTACCTGCTTAAAATTCTGGTAGTGTGAGAAGATTTCAGACACTTATCTGCAATGTGGCTTCTCCTACCACAGCCTTCAATACAAGAAGAAATAAGGACACCCATAAAGCAATTAGCAGGACAATTTCAGGAGAAAACCTGGTTGACAGAAGAGTAGAAACAAAATTGGTTGAGTTATGAAGTCTTCAGCACTGTTTATTTACTGCTACCATTTAACAAGAGAAAATGTCACAGATTGGTAGTCTCTTTATGTGCATCCATTGTTGACATGTTTTAGTTGTCATATACTCTGACAAGCAACAATCGCAAAAGACTATTAAAAATCCCATGGAAATCCATCTTAAGACAGATGCTGTCCTGGGAATATATTAACGATCATTTCTCTTCATGGTTGTTGTTTATTTCAACTCTTAACAGCTTTAGTTTGATTTAAGCATATTCTTCTCAACCAAATGCACTCCTAGTTGTGCTTTCCAGGCTTGTAAAAAGTAAAAGGAGAAGGGGAGGGCAGGCCAGTTTTATCCAAGCTAAAAGGGTGAGACACGGGGGGCAAAAAGGGAGTAAAGTGTGCTAGTTGTAGCTTATTGCTGGAAACAGAGTGAGCATGAGGACAGGTCTGCATAAGGTGATATAATGCTTAACCCCTCTTTGTGTACGTCTATGGCTTAAAACCCTGTGAAATGCTGTTTCACATGATGACAACATGGACAAGCAGTTCTTGGTACTGAGCCTAGGGTTGTAAAAGATAAAGTGCCTAGGCCAATTCGCAAGAAAGATTTTACTTGTGTTATTGTTTTTTTTAGTTGTTTTTTTTTTTCTTAAATTAAATGAGACTTGAGGACAGCCAAGTGCCATAAGAATCAGTTGAGTCAAGTAAAAAAGGAGCGAGAACGAAGGGGCGGTGGTGTTGGAGGGGGTTTCTACAGCTGCGGCTTTGCCAAGACTGCCCCAAACAGACTGATAGTAAAACATAGACAAAAAAATAACAAGGGGGAAAAAATAGGAGACAGACCGATAAAAACCATGGAGAGGAAACTAGAGGGCAAACGCACAGTTCAAGTGCTTGAAAGACAGTGGAGAAAACTTTAAATAGTGATTAAGTGGCACACAGAGACTAAGAGAAAACAAAAGGAAATAGAGAAGAAGTGGGTTTATCAATGTTGATGCTTCTTGTTACTTGCACATACTCCAAAATACACCATTACATCACAGCATGTGTGGGAACTGCAGTGAAGCTCCAAAAAGACTCTTTATCTCTCTCCCCCAGTCTTCCTGATACCCATCACCAGAGACTCACTCCTACATCTGGAATACACACACTCTTATTTTCACACAAATACACAGACACACACAAACAGAGCAAGCATTATAGCAGAAGTGGAAGCATAGTTCAGCCATTGGGATGAGAAAATGTGTTGTGGCCTAGAGGAAGTAGTTTATCCTTTAACACACCCAGTCCCCAGAATATAAACCCCAACAGAATAAGCAACAATAGTGTAACAGTCACTATTTACAGTCAACTCAACTAATAACAACATGGGAATTTACATTCATTGGCTTGGTTAGCATCTTTTAATGCTGACACTCACAAAATATAAAAGATTTATATTTCTCTTTTGAAAGATGTCATACACTCATACACTATATTTAATGAATGAAATATTGCCGATCTGTTTTTTGATTGGACTAAGGCTCTGTTTGAAATCGCATAGTAATACAAATAGCTAGCAAGTGTGTACTAGTAGTTCATTAAAGAAGTACGTTTTGTATATTAAGGTTACGGGCTGTAACGAATGAAATTTGGACATACTGTATCCGTCATATGAGTGCATGAGAGGTGTCAATTTCAATAAAATAATGTTTGATTTAAGTGTTGTTAATGTTAACTACTTTTACATATGAATACACATGACATGTCATCACCGGAACGAAATTGCAGCGTATGCATATTTCCAAATCTTGGTGAGAGCAGTAGATCATCCAGGAACTTTTTTTCTATACTATGTAGTATGGAAGTATGCAATTTTATACAGAGCCTATATATTCCATAGATTTAAGTCTTACAGGTAGCGTAAATCCAATTCTGCTCCATACCCTAATTAGAACACTTGGGTAAACAGCTTCCTAAAAACGGAGTGGCAGATAATTCATACTTTCTCCATGTACTGATCAATAACAAATCTTGAGTAAAGCATTAACACAGTTCCTGTGATTAACAGTTCGACATTTTAGCTTTATTTATAGTGAGATCATGTGACGCTTCTGCTATAATTATACACAGCTGGAATCCGTTCCAACTGGAACCTGGTTGCCCCGGAACTAAGATTTATGATACATCATTTAAATTAAGTCCAGTTCAGTTTCAGGCTATAACTCTAGGAAACAAATGGGACCGTTTAAAGGGGGCAAAAACTTATGCAACACAACGTATGCATAAGAATGTAATTACTTTGACTGGCAAATACATCATAAATATTTTATCTGCACTATATTTCTTCTCTTAATATGGGAACCTAACATCCATTTTAACTATTGCAAAACTCCAATAAAAGACAAACAAAAAACTACAAACAACAAAACGATTACTTTTTAGTTTTTACTGATGCAAATGTATGCAATAAGAAATGGTGATGAGGAAAGCAAGAAAAAAAAAACCTGAAGAGAGTTTACATGGGGTCAGCCGGAGGGAGTAAAGTGAAAAAAAGCTAACAGCTAGAAAATCTCCTTGAAGCCGTAGTTAAATAAACCTTTTGTGCACAGTGAAGCTGCTGTGATGGAGCACAGATGCAGTGATGAAAAATTCTCTTTCTCTTGTACTTGGTGGAGCTGCAGTTTCGTATCACATGCAGCTTTTACAATCTTGCACTAGAGCCAAGGCTGAATCTGCGTTACTAGTCTGACCGGTCCATTTAACTGTCAAAAGACTGGTTAAACCATACATAGGATTAGATTAGATAAATCTCCGCTTATGATGGCTATCCATTCGTATATTGAATTAAATCATCCACACATTTCAGTCTTCCTCTCTCTCTGTGATGCCCCTGGAGGAGACTTGAGTTTGAGAGGGAGGACATGACCTGGCCATCTCAGGTGCTCACTGTGTTGACAGGCATCTGAATCTGGACGACTTCTCCGTTTACACCTTGTTGGATCTGTATGGCCTCCTTCACCTCCATCTCTGCTTGCAGAGCAGAGTCTAGTGCCTCAGCCTGTAGAGACAAAAAGAAGAAAAAGGAGACAGATAAGATGAATGTGTTGCGAGAAAATCAGACAAGCAGATGACAAGAGTTCAGGAATGAGAATGGAAAACAAACCAAAAGCCAAGAAATCCAATTGAAAAATGTCATGACAGTCATGCCATGACAGAAATGTAAACCGTGTTCTAACTGAACTGTCATCACTAACCTTTTTTTTTTTATAGGCAGTGCTGTTAGCAAGCTGCATTAACACAGTGTTTCTTTTCTTTGATCACTGTTAACACTACTGTTATGTAGTCAGGTCAATCAGTGCTTTAGTATTCCCAAGCCTAATCCATAATACACCAGTGAATCAAAGTGAACAGAGGAGAAGTTGGATTAGGGCTATACTTTATCTCTGTCAAACACTAAATAAAAACAGTGTGTGAGGTAGAGTACGAGTGATGACGATGAGTCACAACTGAGAACGAAACTGTTGAGTGACTCATTCCTTCCTCTCCCACTCGCCAAGAGAGTGCACACCTGCACAACATGAAGAAGCAATGTCACTCAAGGACAAGGCTCAGGCACACACAAACTCCTTACACTTTCACACAGTCTCACAACACACAGCTGTGAATTCAACAACCTACACTGCTCCGGTCCCTTATGTGCCATAGACCCTGAAAACATGGAGGTTTCGACCCAACAAGTACAACGGATATGATTTGTCTGCCAAGTGCTCTGTCCTGTGTCCATTGAACACATAATTAATAAGCGCATCTATTCCACAAGAGGGCAGTGATGGGATTTCCTGTTTTAGGATAACAAATGTTT
Organism: Pseudolaguvia tuberculata; assembly: GCA_026260255.1. Taxonomy (NCBI): domain Eukaryota; kingdom Metazoa; phylum Chordata; class Actinopteri; order Siluriformes; family Sisoridae; genus Pseudolaguvia; species Pseudolaguvia tuberculata. Next base: position 4,169,518 of record JAOTRA010000008.1, on the reverse strand, counting down.
ATGTTTCAAGCTTTTCCTTTTGTTTGACTACAATTATTTTTTTATTGTATAATTTAACATTTAAATAAACTGAAAACATATGGCGTGGGACAGCACTGACTCATTATCCATGTGTTTATAGACACTTTTGACTTGAATTTTAAAACCTCTGTGAATTTTTAATTTTAACCCTCCGTCTGTAATATATATTAAAAGGTCAACAAAATGTCATGGAATATTTATGGTGTTAAACAAATCCCATGAAATAGAACATAGATTTCATAGCAAATGTTTACAGTGAAACATTTTACACTTTAATCCACTAAATGGTTTTGTCTGCTACTGGTCTCAAAATAGTCCCAGTCAAAGGACACTGTCCAAAGCGACCAGGAACACTTCAGCAGCTGGAAACCTGTATCAGGCAAGTAGAGGACCAAATTCCAACACCAAAACAGATGTCTTCAAACTGTTTTGAAAAGAAGAGGAGAAGCTACATCAGGGTAAACAACTATTATGAGACCTATAGAAGGCATCAAATTAGATTGGAGCTCAATTTATGCATAAAATTGTAACATTTCTCAATTTATTATGTTATCGTTGTTCTACTGTGAATAAAACATTGGTTTATGTGTTTTAAGTGTTTTAGTTTTCATTCTATTCAAATATTAAAAACATTCCAACTTTTCCGGAATACGGGTGGTATCTCAACATTTTGGCAGGGGATGGTGAATATGAATAAAAATGACTAATAAAAGCACCATCATTATATATTGAATCAAATGATTCATTAATTATATTTCACAAGAGGCGGAATAAAGACCACTAATTAGCTAGCACCTGTTTACAGATCACTGAATGCTAACGCTAACGTTTCTGGGTATTTATGGACAGATGGATTTATTTACAAAGGCCACCATAAAAATGAAGCAATGGGGTTTTGTTTTAATGGGGTTTTAACTGTAAAACTGAGCTTTTCTGAAAACTTTCTTTTGTTTTATCAGCTCACACTTTGTTATCTAGAGTGTTTTGGAAACGATGGCGTCACAAAAACAGGAGGCAAACAAAAGGTCAAATGAATACATAAATTAAAGGAACATACTAAACGTTACCACATGTTGGATTAGAGATGATAGCAAATCCCATAATTCACACTTTATGGAAACATTGGCCTGATCTATGTATGCAACAGGGTTCGTCAGGGTCTGGCTTGGGTAAAGATGCAAGAAGCATCGATTAACAGTCAGATAAAAATGTGTAGATTGGAGATATGTGAAGGACTGTTTTGTGTGTAATCACAGTGTTTGTTGATTGCCTCGCATTTGATCTGTATAACGCTTCTGTCAAGGCCATATAAATGCCCACCTGGTTATAATAATAAAAAATAAAAATAAAAAACAGGCATGATAATTGGTTCCGTAAATCTGAATAAATTTATGGCAAGATTTTCAGAAGATTTATTCTCTCCTGTAGGGTGAGAGCAAGGTTTTAAATAGAACAGAAGAAGTGGGCACTTAACCACCAGTCTACTTGCTCCCAAGGATGTTGATTTACAACTCACTTATTGATTTCTTTCCAAAGCTTTGAAAATGTTCAACCATTAAACACATTTCCAGATAGCTACAAAGTGTAAACAAACATGATTACAGAAAAAGCTACAATAAAACCCAGACGGTCCAAGAAAGCGCGCAGTATAATAGAGAACACATTCTGCAGTGAACCCCATGTCGTCATGCTGCCAATGAGGCAACACTGCCTGAACTCACGCTTCCGAGCTGAGAAGGAAAGGGCATCAATTTCAGATGAGCCTGGCTGTGAAGAAGAATCAGGCCAAATGGGGCGAGTGTAATATGCTGTACATAAAGAATCACACAGAGTACCCCTCTGGGCTTGGCACAAAACCAAAGGGTTTGTGTAGTGGAGGTATAGAACGATAAACTGAAGAAATGACAGAGTGCAGATGGAATTTGTATGGAAAACACGATACCGGGAACTTTCAAATACCCAGGCTTAACACTCGGACAGCAGCCTGTTATAAGCAATATGAGAACATTTTGTTTACATTTGTTTTGTATAAGCACATCAGGATGTGCACAGTTGTTTGGAGAGGAATGCAGGAGACCTTGAAATACAGAGAACCAGTGAAAAATTGAGGAGCTACGGTACAGTGGAGATTTTTTGACATTCGCCCAGAAATAGAATAAGAAAAATGTGAGACAAGAGGGATGCAGATGTAGTCCAAAATTTTTCAAGCATAGACATTAATGATGCAGCAATCAGATTAAATGGTATGTGATTTCTGCTTATATCTATTGTATCCATAATTTCCTACAAGCAATGTTCTTTAAATATAACTGAGCTAAATCTTGTTAGACAAGAAGGTTAAGGCAGTAAAAATTGGTAGTGAGGTGGAAGGTTTGTATGAAGGCAGCCAGGAATGTTGAACTGACCACACACATGGCAAGACAGAAGACAAGCCTGATAAAGGAGAAAGCAACAAGTCAATAAATGCTAGAGGCTAGAAGAAAATGTAGAGTAATCTGTCAATAGAGGGAATGCAGCAATAGGTGTGCTGTTGACCTTTAGAAGATGAGACTAACCGCCTAAACATTTTCTTCATGATAACGATGCTTGGAACAAAATGAGGTCTAGAAAGTTTCGTTTCATAGGACTGATGAAGATTTTGAGTGGCCTGAACTCAACATCTTACATTATAAACCAATCTTTTGGCTCTCTCACAAGATAGCAGTGTCAAACTGCTCTTTAGCTCTTGCTAGTTGGAGGCCTTTATTAAGCAAATTGACCTCAATTTTGTCCTCAAAGTTGATGTGCTAGACACTGGGAAAATGGGCAAGCATAACAGTTGAATTTCGATGACTATACGATTAGGTCAGAGCATCATTAAAAGTAGTCATTGAAGTCATGGAGAGCCAAGGCTCATTGATGCTCAGGCTGGAGTGTGCGTTCTGATTCAACAGATGAGTTACTGTAGCCCAAATTAGGAAGGTGTTAGAATGCACAGTGCACCGAATTTTGCTGTCTATGGAGCTGCTGTCACATTTCATAAGCATTTGAGTGGTGAGTGAATTGTTGATCAGAAGACCAGGAAGACCCGGGTTCAAGCCCCACCACCGCCAAGGAACACCTGGGCTCAAGTATGCCACTGTTTAGTCCTTGAGCAAGGCCCTTAAACCTTCTGGCTCCAGGAGCAATGTACAATAGCTGACCCTGAGCTTGACCCCCAACTTAGTCCAGTGGGATATGCGAAGAAGAACAGGGACAAACTTCAGGGACAAACTGTCAGAATTATCTTTCACTATGTAAAGCTGTTTTGAGACAATGTCAATTGAAAAAGAATTGAATAATGTTTCCGTGGTTGCAGCCATGCATGTGGATTTTCACTCAGGAAATGCATCTGTTCAATCATGTAAAGCCCTTGCATCACATGCATATTGCACAACAATTTTAGAGTTGAACAAATGTCTTGAGAAATTGTAATATTTAACTATCCCCCAGCTCTCATCACAAACCATTATCAGAGGCCGATATCTGATAAACTGCAGGACTTTACTGACGAAGGATGAAAACCAATACTCAGTATAAAGTATGTGGCAGCATATCCAACAATGTTATTATTGTTCATATTGTACAGCTGTTGTTAATATTTGTAATATCGCGGGTATGACCATTATTTTTTGATGACCGATTCTGATCCATTTCCTCAAATTGTCCAGGCAACACATCCATGCCAATAAAAGTTCATCAAAAGTGAATAAAATCCATTGGCCCCAACGTTTTTATGTTTCATTTAAAAAGTCAATAGAAAAAGAAATGATGGAAGTAAATGAGTAAAAATAAATAAATAAATAAATAAATAAAAGGTGAGGTAACACAAAGAGAAATACTTATTTTTCAAAGATGAAAAGACCTTAACCACTAAGCCACCTCTTATAATGCAGTGGGTCATAAGATATGTATGCATAGTTTATTGTTGTATTATACCAAGTTATAAATTAGAAACTTTATAAATAATACATTTATTTTGTGCGGTTTGTCTAAGTACACTGCCTGACCAAAAAAAAAAAAAAAAGAGGTCACACACTAATATTTTGTTGGACCACCTTTAGCTTGGATTTTGCTGTGGCATTGTTTCGATAAGCTTCTGCAATGTAACAATCCAGTGTTGCATTAATTTTTCACCAAGATCTTGCATTGATGACGGCAGAGTCTGACCGCTGCGGAAAGCATTCTCCAGCACATCCCAAACATTATCTATGGGGTTAAGGTCTGAACTCTATGGTGGTCAATCCATATGTGAAAATTATATCTTACGCTCTTTGAACCACTCTTTTACAATTTGAGCCCGATGAATTCTGGAACTGTCATCATGGAATATGCCCATGCCATCAGGGAAGAAGAAAATCCATTGATGAAATAACCTGGTCATTCAGTAGATTCATTTCACATTCTTTGAGCACAAACTATTGACCAACTGCGGTAACTCCAGATCTTATGCTTAGTTAAATCCAGGTGGCGACTTTTTCTGGCCAGGAAGTGTATTTAAAGAGTCTACAAGTTGATGGGATTCTTTAGTGTCTTCATGGAAAATCTGTAATACCCTTTCATTATTTATATAAATCTATTTGGCAGTTCCAAAAACTCCAAAACAATGTTCATAAGCAAAAACGGTTGCAGTGGACCCAAACATACATGCAGACTATGTTTCTTGGTTGGTGCATGGTTGGTGGATGGCCACAATGTCCAAACAAGGCTGCAATATCAGAAAGACGATATAAAAGGGAGACCATTTAGGGCCAAAAAACAAATTTGCTACAAGCCGAGGGCCAGACATGTTCAATGTTTATTAAAACACATTGAAATGATTGCACAGTCTATTGAACCAAGACCAAAGACACTGTATATTATTTAATAATTAAAATGAATTAAGCAATATTTTCATAATCCGAAGGTTTACTTGCCCCCACTTGTTTTACAGATGGAAATGTTTTGGCTACTGAGGAGAGTGTGTTGAGAAGGTGGAGAGAGTATTTTGAGCAGCTGATGAATG
>JAOTRA010000008.1:4146317-4158232 GCA_026260255.1 Pseudolaguvia tuberculata | reverse complement strand
TTGTCCATAGGAGTGAATGTGTGTTTGTCTATGTGTTGCCCTGAGATGGACTGGCGACCCGTCCAGGGTGTACCCCCGCCTCTGGCCTTATGTGCGCTGGGATAGGCACCAGCAGACCCCCATGACCCTGAATTAGGGAATAAGTGGGTAAGAAGATTAACGAATGAATGAAAAGCACATCTGCAAAGGTTTAGTTGTTATTTTTTAAAGACCACATTTCCATAGCCAATAGATTCTATTGTTTAGCCTTGCGATGTCATTTGGTAGTAAATATGTATACAGGTCTTGCCATGTGGCTAGGAACTCATTACAGTCTGAAAAATTTCCTGGAAGTGCATCTCCTTTATATGTTGGGTTGAATATCTCAAAAAGTAATAGCCCTGAAATATGCTTTTGGGAATTGTTAAAATGTCTAGTTCATGTTCACTTGGTTATTGTGGAGTATTTATGCATCAAAGTTTTGTGCCTTAAAGGTTTTTCAGCTTGTTATGTCTTGGTGGTATTTCTATAACGTTTCAAGAGAATTCTCAAAATAGCTTGTGGGCTTTGCACATTACATGGAGGCATTGCTTATCTTAAGGGGTCAATAATAGTGCAATGGTTAAGGTCTTGGACTGCTAGTCTGACAGTTGAACCCCTGAGCAAGGCCCTTGACTCCCAAGTCTGATAAGGGAACCTGCCAAATGCTGTAAACTAAATACTAACAGTAGTAATATAGCCCATTTGATGATTCATCATTTCTAAAGGTGTTACTTGTTAGAATTTTATTTATTGTAATCTTTTACTTCTCACAATAGCATTATTTGAAATTGTTCCAGTATGATAGCAGTAAAAATGTAAACTTTATTGCCAAACGTTTCTGGTCACCTGGGCATCACAAACACATGTGATTTCAAGCATCTTAATCCAGATTTATTGCCATTTTGCCGCTTGTTGCAAGACAGACACTTTTTCTGGAATGCTTTAGAAGGTGGTTATTTCAGGAAAGGTGTGAATATACAGAATTCCTCTTTTTCTTTTGTCCTTCCGACACCTGCCTTCTGCCTGGATTATGGCATATCTTTGAAACACTGATAGCAACTTAGCAGCTGAACCTTAAGCCAATAAAATGCTTCTTATCCCAGCTGATTTGAAGAAAAAAACCACTCCTCTCACCAGACATACAGTAGTTTACCCAAAAGGACAATTGTTGTCTACTAAGCCCCACAGATGCTGGACAGTGTCTTGTATTTTCGTTCTTTATATTATCTTGCAACTTGCTTTTGGCAGGTCAAACTCAATTCATCCTCTGCATATGAGAACGTTTTCATCCTAAACTTTTATCTATCCATCCCCCCTCTGCTGCCCAAAAACAGAACAACAACCGTGGTACAATGGGTTAAGGTGCTGGCACCCACAAGCGCAAGTGTGCTTTGGGTTCAACTTTTATGGTTCCAAATCTGGTTTCCAAATATGGTTTATGGTTTATGGCTCTCTATCAATCTCCCCTATTTCATCCATACCCTATCAATAAAAGCAAACAAGCTCAAAAATATCTTTCAAAAAAGAGAGCAACACCATTTTATCTTAAAGTAGTAATCACTCCTTCCAGTGGACCATGCTCACTCAGATGCACAAGCACTGCAGGACTGGTTCAACCATCCCGTAAGATCCCGTAAGGTCTACTTCAAGAGTGTTCTCAGTATTAACACGGACATGGTGGAATAAAATTACCCAATAATAGAACAGCCAAGTTACTGGCTGGCTGCTCTTGACATTTAACATCAATTTTTTTTAAAAAAGGTTTACACTTTTTATATTGCTCTGGTTAAGGGCATCTGCTAAATAAGGTACAGTAATAGTAAACCTCTTGATGAAGCTCGGAGATGGGCGACATACTGAAGGTTAAGCAAGCCTTTGATTTTGAAGTGTAGAAATCTTATCACCTGACTCTTTTTATTATTACCCATGAGCTCATGGGAATGTGCGTTAATACTTAAATAAACCTCACCTCCATCTGGCAATAATATAAACCAGGGCACAATTGATTTGCGACTGCAAAAATTCTAACTCACAGGAAATTTCCAGGTAAATTCTTTTGTCACAGGATTTCCTGATACACAACCTTGTTATTCTGTTTTGACACAGAATAACAAGAACCTGTCTGATGGTTTATGCTTAGAAACATGATTAGGACCAAAACAGGTTGTTCGTGTGGAAACACACATTGAGATAAAAATGGATGGTAGCCAGGAAGTGTTTGTGACTAACTGCTGACAGGGAGGCTGATGAAAGAACTGCAAACTGACTATTAAAAAAAAAGTTTGATCATCCAAATCTGCTAGATCTATTCAGTCTAGCCATTTATATACAAGATGAGTGCAATATAGTGAACCCCATGAACTGAAAGCCTCACTTGATTTACTGGTTGCTAGGCCAAGAAACAAACAAGACAGAGAAAAAATGGTTTGAAATAAATCTTTCAGTTATGCAGTAATGCCTTCAGCAGTAACACAGGACGGACACCGAACACATCCACCAAATGGAGCAAAGATGACAGAACTAAACAACAACAGCTTAATGTGAAAAACATTCAACGAGGACCTTGCTCAGAAACATAATAGCCAACTGTACAAACAAGACCTCTTCCAAAGCCTCTTTATCTCTGTTCCAGTCTCTTCAAACACAAAACTTGATTATAAAATATAAATAATAGATTGTAACATACTCGAAAACACTTGAATGCTGCATGAGATAACAAAATTTGCAAGCTGGACTACACTCGATTTTAGATGCAGTTTAACAAGATTTTTTTATTTTTTAAGATAATGACATCTAGGCGGTTGCAGTGGTTGATCGGAACAAAATCAAAATATGCATCTTCTGGGCTTTGCCTTTATATGGAAAAGGTTTTGCAAGCAGAACATCTAGCTTAGACATAGACGTGTCAGAAGTCAAAACTATTATTTTCTGTACCAGATATCAAAATGAATAACCATTAATGAATGCAGCATGAAGTTGACCTGTAATTGTATTCAGCACATTTCATCACAATCTACTTAAAGCAAGAACAAAAATGACCATACAGTCATGTGACCTTCTAGTCATCAAAAGTCAACAACATCTGCAGCAGGCAGACCAGAGCCAGAACAGATGTGGAAGAAAGAATGAAAGGTCAGAAAAGAGCGATATAAAGATAAAAGGGGAAATAATAAGTACAGAAAAGCAAAAATAAACAAGAAATAAAGACCAAAACAAGAAGAAAAATGAATGAAAGCAATTAAAAAAAAAAAAGAACTGAAAGTTTAGAGCACAAATCAAACCTTTAATCAGCTTGACAAAGGTTGTTCTCTAGCTGATAAGATCCAGCTGAAAACAGGGCAAGCAGAGGTTGAGTGAGAACATCCTCTGTTAGCTGCTTGTCTGAAATATGACCGGGTCACTTGAATTTATAACGGAACCTTTGACATTGGCAGGTTTGAGCCTCTCTAAACCTGAAAGAGAATTTTGTTTTGAAAAGATTCTTGATGACTCTTAGATGATACAGAACGAGAAACAACACAACAAATAGCAATCAGCCAAAATTTTGGTGCCCGTTAAAACACACATTCTGATGCAATTTTTGCGGAAATTGATATTTACATAATTCCGGTAACAGAAGGGGAAAAAAACGGGACGTGGCATCTTTGAATGGTTTCCGCAGTTGCCCTCTTTTTTCTTTAACTACATATCCAGAGAAAAATGTTACGGACCGATTTGATGTGGAGAAAATTGGCCACATTGGTAAACAGGCAACAGCACGACACTGTTCTATGTCAAAATAAAAGGAGTAAAATGACAAGACAGGAGGAAACCTCGCCTAACAAGACGGCATAAAAATAATGAATATCAAAAGAAAGGGCATTATCACTGTATGACTGTCAGTCTTCCCACAGATTTCAACTGAATCCTTCCTGTAGCTCTTAGAACTTGGTGAAGGATAGAATCCAAGTATGAATCTCATCTGAATGTGAGACCTTGTCACATAACTATTTGTATTTGTAATTTGAACTTTACACTCATAACGCTAAAGTAATGTGAAAAGCTGACCATTTTAATTTGCACACAGACAATAATCAACACTTCCGTTTTAAATCTCCCAATTAAGTTGTAGATTGGGCCGTCAACCTATCCAGGGTGTACCCCTGCTTTTTGTCATAGGTGCAATGGGATTAGGTCCAGCAGACCCTTATGACCCCAAATTAGGAAATAAGCGGGCTAGAGGATAAATGAAGTTGCAGATTAATAGTTGGTTGTTGGAAAAGGAAGATTTATGCCGGAGTTTATGCCTAAGGACCTTAAGCAAGACCCTTAACCTTTCTTTCTTCAGGGGTGCTGAATCATAGCTGACCCTGCACTCTGACCCCAAGCTAGGATACGTGAAGGAACCTATTACACTGTGCTGTAGACATTTACATTACAATGGACAGACACAAATACAGTTAAAGTTAGGCATTTGGCAGACAATCTTATCCAGAACTCTTTTTTTCTTTTTCTTTTTTACAACTGAGGCAATAGTGGGTTAAGGGCCTTGCTCAAGGGCCCACAGTGGTTGCTTGGGGGAGGTGGGAATCAAAGACCACCGGTCTTTCTGGTATTAGTCCCACACCTTAACCACTAGGCTACCACTATGTAGGACATATTTACTTATGTACTTTACTTCAGTTTCACTGTATACCTGACAATAGACCGGACCAGACATTGCCAGCCAGTGTGACTTCAATAATAACCATTTTCATGCACATGTATGAGTTTTATTTATTAAGTCTGTAAGGATGCAATCCAGCTAGAAATCCAACAGCATGATTACAGGCAAGGCCGAGTTATCAAACACACCCTGCGTTGTTGTCACATAAAATCAACAGGAGTTAAAAATCAGCCAATCAGATGCAGGGAGACATAAGTGATGACTCTAACTTGGGCTACAAATATAACAAGCCTCTTTAAAGCCAAGCCTGTTTTTCCACGCCAATTGTGTTGAAAATCCTTGATTATTTTGTGTTAGGTTTACGTAATGCAGTGTATGTAAGCTTTTGAAACAGAGATCACCAGTCTCAGTCCTTAAGGGCCGGCAGAGGTTAGCGCCAATCCTTATTAAACACATCTGGCTAATCAATTTTTTTGCTAGGTACATTTAAAATGTATGTAAATGCAGATATGGTGAGGGAGGGTAAACTCTACAGGACATCAGAGTCTGAAGAGTTTCACAGAGTAAGTAAGGGTCAGCTTGACACATTAGCATTTGTAATGAACTTGTGGGATATGAAACATAACATCCTGCTAGAATTCAAGCAGAAAAGTTTTTTTTTTTATGTTTTATTACATTAAGATAAATATTCTGACAGTTGAAATTTTGACATGATTTAACTATAGCAGCCTGTTTCTGATAATGGACCACGCATGGTGGGATAAATAAATAATAAGTGCCTCAGTTATTTTCCCATCAGTAGATGATTTTATGGCCTCTTACTCCTCAAGCCTTATCGCTTTCTCCAACTGGACAGAAAACAAAAAGATGCTTGACAAACACTGCCTCCATCATCTTTTTCTTAACGCATGTCAACAGGCAGAGACAGCCAGACGGTGTTGTCATTAATGAAGCAGTGAGAGAAAGATAGAGTGTGTTTGCGTCTCTTTTTTGGCTCCTACGAGTGTAGAGTGTTGAATCCAGCTGGCTGCTTAAGTTCTCTGGAACAGGCACACAGAGAAAGTCTACCAGAGACATCTGGAGTGCTTTACTTATAAGCCTAGGGAGCCGGTCTGCGATCCCCGGCCCAGAGCACTACACTCCAGCAAAGGCATCAGGTTCCTTCAGATCCCTGACTCTGCCAAACAAATACAAGCACAACTATATTCTCAAATGAGTAAAATTAAGATTGCTGATAAATTTAATCTATTGCATGCATACGCACAAATTAGTATCTGGTCTTCTGTTTAACTAGTCAGGCACAGTTCCCCTAAAGTCCTATCATATTAATGTGTTCTCCAGAGTACCTCTGAGTAAGCCTTCTGATCCCACCAGTGTCCTTAGTTTTATAATACCACAAAAGACCTTGAATTATATGAGATGCCCCATTAGGAGCTTAACATCACACACTTGACGTAACATGAACTGTGCTGTTGCCAGTTTAATTTTACCCAAGTTTAAAAAAAAAGCTTCACACTACTATTTCACTTATGATGCCCATAGGGAAGACTTTAGGGCCTAGAAATTAGCACACTTTGGGTATCGCAGCAACTACATCTCCGGTTAAATCCGGTACAATTTAAAATCTTAAGCAGGTACGTAATGTTAATGTTTTAATGTTACTTTGGAGGAAACCAGGATCTCTCTGTGTCTCTCTCACACACAATGCAAATCGACTTAAGCTACACAGTCAAAAACAGCAGTGAAAATCAGTGAGGCTGGTCACACACTGTATAACCAATTCAACATGGACTGGGGCTAAATGCTGGCTCATCAGAAAACTATGGGAAAAAACACCACAATAAACCCAAAATAAACCACATGTGAGTAAGAAGCACACCCTTAAGGTCTATTGTGGCTCATAATCATAAACACATCCAGCTTCTATGGGATAAAGCAGTGACCTTGTAACCAGGTTACTAAAAACTGGACATGAATCCATTCAGCTTGCAATGATACTTTGACACCCAAGACCCCAGATACAGGTCTTCCAAAACCAAAGTTTACACACAGTGTCTCCAACATCCGGTTTGGAAACAAAAACCCCTAAAAGAATTGCTAGCCTGGGAAATTTCCCAACAGTGCACCTGGTGCATCTAGGAGGTATTGTTGCTCAACCATTCCTCCCTTGTTCTTTCACCCAGTCCTCCCCTTGGTCTTCAACCCTGCCCTCTTTTCTTCAATCTTCACCATCTTCTTTTAGGAAAGCACCGACACATTATAAGCATTACAACTTACATTATACTTTAGAAGAGGGTTCAGTTTCTGTACAAAAACACTCTCTGTGAAGGGGGAAAGTACCCAGCTCTTTGAAAAGAAGTTATTTGTAAGAAATGCATAGTAAGCCCAGCATGATTCCAGGGAGACTGTCAGCAGTTGTGTTGTCTATGGGATTGGTATCACATGTTTTATTCAGTCTCAGCATCAGCAGTATTCAACTGCCTGGTACTGCTTAGAAGGCACAATTGTCTGATGAGTCATAATCCGTATTGGCATTAACAGGGGTACGACTAAGGGCAAGGAAGTTAGGATGATTATAACAGAACAATTTGGGAATGGGTGTGGTAAAAAGACCAACAGCCTATTCTTTCACAGGGCAAATTGCTAGAGGCGACGGTAGTCATTACTAGTATAAAGGTTATACCGGTTATTATACAGAATACCAGTTATTGTCATGATATGATTTTGAGAATGAAAGAGGACGTCATGTTTTGAAACAACCCAGGACTGTTTGTTTCGCTTTTTTGAGTTTTGAAGCATTCGTGCAAACCATCCCATCGGGATTCTGCAAAGATTCATGCTATTCTTCCTTTGATTGTGTAATGCTCACTGCCAACATCAGTTCTGAGCCACATGTTATTTTTCCCTTTTCCTTTATTATTAGAAAAGAAAGCAAATGCAAAAGTCAGCGGAAACAAGTCATTAAGTTAATTGTGCAATTATGGAAAGTTGAACTTGGCAAAAATGCCAGTGTTAAATCTATCAAAAAGCTTTTTTTTTTTTTTTTTTTTTTTTTTACAACAATGCATTTTACTGGCACACTTTGCTATGCGCTGGGTGTCATACCTTTTACCAGATGGACTCCAGTTCTGACTTTATCATTACCCACTTAAATGTTAGTGAAGTGAGGATCGAAAAATGCTCTAATGCAATACAGGGGTGGTTCGAGTCAATCTGTTAAAAACAGCAAGTTAACAGTAGTTTATTAGAAGTTTTACACCATGGTCTTTTTCCGATTATTTTCCAAGCAGCCAGTTCAACGTTTAATATTTCACCATACAGAGACTATATACACTGCACATTTTTTCGTCCATAACACTTATGAGAAACATATTCTGAACGCTTAATGAGTTGGCATATTTCTGCCCTTTTTCTTTCTTTCATCCAACAACCAGTGCATCACTAGTAATCAATAAACTAGCACCCTGTCATGCATGAAAAAAATACCTTGATTTTTCTGTAAACTGAAATTTTGACAAATACTATATTATCACAGCACAGTATTATGGACTGTGCTTTCGGAACACTAAAGATTTGTTGTTGTTTTTTAATTTCCCACCTTCACCACTCTGCCGCATTATCAATTTAATCAGTTTTGGACTGCAGTTTGGTGTTAGCAGGATCAAAGAACCAAGACTAGAAGATAAAAAGTTCAAATATACTTCCACCATCATTTTTACTGTCTCCAAGGATTTTAAGGAAAACATATGTTAAACCTTCACAGCAAGCAGCCTGTCAATCTATTCCTTCAAGGCAGGAACTTTAGTGACAGTTTGGGCAGCAGCCAAAAAAAAAAAAAAAAAAAAGAATAAAACGCAGTATACAAATTGGTGTATTCCGTATCTAAAACAGACCAAACCCCAGACAACATGGTTTATCTGGTTGTTTTGATTATTTTTAAGAACCCTGGAGCAACTGTTATTAAAGAATCCCCTACAAATTCCAAAGATTAGTTTCGTTTCCAAATATTGCTCTACAGACTTAACAAACACACCCCTCTCCGCCAAGCAATCTCTAACCCTGCCCTTGTCAGTTTATTTTAAAAATTGCCATACAAATTGCTGCTTTCCAGACATTTGACCAGACATGGCTGAGACAAGACCTTGGCCGAGAATGACCCAAAATACAACAACACTGTTAGGGACCTGATACTCAAACTGAACTGCACTTGAATCATAAATCCAGATGATGCTTCTTTTCAACACCTTCATATTTCCACTTACTTAACAATAAGCTGTCTCGCCACTAACTTTAAATAGAAGGAAAACCCTACAGGAGTGAAAATGTCACGCGTGTGTGGGTGCAGCATTCAGTGCCAGGCTAGATCCCTGTGCAGACTGTGAGTGAAGAAAAGGCCCCAGGTTGGGAGCCAGACCAAGACAGGAGAAGGAAAAGGATCTAACTATAGCACACAGAGATAAAAAGGAAAGATGAAGATAGAGAAGAGGCATAGAAAAATACTTGGACAGGACAGGGAGACCTGATATGATGAGATGTGGAAGTGGTCCAAAGTATTAAACCGCAATAACCAAACGCTGTCTCCTTCCAACACATACACACAGAAGGCAAAAGACACAAGCTGCTCTGTGCTCTCCTGTCTCCTGCCAGGCCCTGCTTCAGAGCTCGAACATCAATAAAGTAGTGAAGATACTGCCACCAGAACAATGCTGACATTTTTCACAGCTATTTTTGTTTCTCGCCATGGGAATCGCACTTGGAAACGAGGAGAAAAAATAGCTCTGCCGTGTGTGAGTCTGTCTTTCTAAAGAGCCAAAGCTGGAACACAGGGTTACGGGAAAAAGTCGCTGTGTGTTTGCACTGGCCCGAGCATCCCATTGCATAATTTTACAGTGCAGTCTGTGAGTAATTGAGTAGTGGCATGCTTTTTGCTGGTGGGTTTTCCTCCTATGCTTCTGCACATCTGACATGACATTCTCACAACAAGGCAAAAATACCCAACATCAAATTGAATTAAAAGACATTTACATGTATACTATGCAAACCATGTAGGAAACAGAAGTCTTTACATAAACATGCTTTATTCTTTGCCAGCTAAGCAAAAGTAGCAGAATCTTACATAAGTATTTGTGGGAAAATCCTTTGTGACTGATTACCGTAATAGCTGTATAGCTCACTGGCAACTGAGCTTGCATGCCTTTTTAACCCATTGAGTACATTTGTGAACATGAAAAATGAACCTTAAATTGACAGTTCTTATCAACATTTTCTCTGATCAACAGGATTCCTCTACATACAATCACACCATGGCACATTTTAGACTTATCTATGCGACTAATAATTATTGTTGCGTTATGAATTTTTTAATTAGGATCAGTAAAAATTAAACTAATTGTACCCTGGTACCCTCATAGAAAGTAGAAGTGACTAGGAAGTAGATTCCCAAAATCAATCCTGTCCCATCCAAATCTCAGTAAAACTGAGGAGGAAATTCTGCCCCCATCCCAGTCAGGTGATTAATCAAAATGAATAATTTTTGTTCCAGTGTGCTTTGGAAACATTTTTCTTCAGGACTATGAATTGCACAGGCATGCCTACCAGCATTCAATTACATTCACATTTCATTTACAGCATTTAGCAGACATACTTATCCAGAGAGACTACCATTTAATCTCTTTTTGTACAACTGAGCAATTCTCGGTTAAGGGCCTAGCTTAAGAGCCCACAAAGAGAACATGGAACGTTGTTTGGTGCAGGTGGGAATCAAACCCTGGTCTTTCTAATGTCAGTCCAACACCTTGTCAGTATCACATTTTATTACAGGCAGGGATTAAACCGACGGGAGCTAAAAAGTAAACTATGACCCATTGGGTTTTTGCATTGCTTTCACCTTTTCTTAAGTCCATTCTTTTGCATAGCACCATTAATCAGTCAAGTATGAACACATTTTGTCATCATCAACCTCAGCACCACCACAACAGCCAAGAGACACAACAGTGGTTTGCTAGCCAGCAGTGGGAGGTTCCTGAACAACTGTAAAAATGTTCCACAGACAATTTGAATTACAGGATTCATTCATTCATTCATCTTCTTACTCACTTAGGGTCACGGAGGTTTGCTGAAGTCTACCCCAACGCACATAGGGCCAGAGGCACGGGTACGCCCTGGACAGTTCTTAGACAAACAAACTCACACACACATTCCCTCCTATGGGCAATTTGGACTCACCGATAAACTTTATATACATGTTTTGGATTGTATCTGTTGCAAAAGAAAGTGCCAGCAACCTAAAAGGACAAATCAAAACTATTTTTCTTCATTATGCTAATTTGAAGGACCAAAACGGTACAAGTCCTTATAAAAAGATAAATGTTAAATAAGTGTTAAATTAGTTGAAGTGTTGTGAATGTAAATATGGTCACCTCTGGATTAGGGAAGCATGCGAGTGGGAATGATCAGATAGCCAAAACAGGAATAAAAGTGAAATACTTGGAGAGAAAAGAAAAGAAAAAGAAGAAAGGAAAACAAAAGAAAAGGAGACTCTAAAGGTTTCCTGCTTCATGAATTCAGTTGGAATCTTTAAGAGAGTTTTGCCCGAAGCACCCAAATATTTCCAATGCCATGTTTGACTAGCTTTTCCTTTTGGTTTTGCAATTATAATAATGGTCTTTTGCAATTGTTGCTTGTCAGACCGAACAACTGTAGTGTGATAGCAATCGAACTGCAGGTCTCTCGTCTTGCTATTCTGCTCACCAAAATGGTTTCCACCAAACATTTTTCCTTTGTGGTTAATACATTGAGTGAAAAGTTTGGGTGCTGGTTTTTAATTTGACTGCCGTTAAAGGAAAAGTCACAGTGCTGGAAAGTGTCTGAAATCTTCTCACATTGCCAGAAGATCATAGGAAAAAACATAAAATCCAACGATTGTTAATCAGCTGTTGGTGAACATGTCAAAGTTGTGAGCAGAAGGTAGGATTATAAAAATGTTTTAGGAATTTGAAAATCAAGGCCAAAATGGCACAGAGTAAGCCTAGCTTTTATCTTTAACAAATCTCTGCTCAAAATAAAAAGCGTCTCTGGTAAGTTAAGCCTTTTTTGAAAACTGAAATAGGCCAGCGATGTTGTACGGTTTAGAGAAAGTGGCGTTGTCAAAAAGACAGGAGGCGGAGCTGGACGTGGCAGAGTTGAAGATGCTGAGATTTTCATTGGGTGTGACAAGGATGGACAGGATTAGAAATGGGTTTATTAGAGG
>JAOTRA010000008.1:4133223-4146217 GCA_026260255.1 Pseudolaguvia tuberculata | reverse complement strand
ACCTAGCCTCTCTCACCTTGTCTCCAAAACATCCTACATGCGCTGTCCCTCTAATAAACCCATTTCTAATCCTGTCCGTCCTCGTCACCCCCAATTAAAATCTCAGCATCTTATTTAGTCTTGCTTTACAAAACTAAACATGGTTAATTTAAACTAACACAGCAATCAATAAACAGGTTAAAAGAATGTAAATGGAAAAATATAAAAGATAAAAGTGTGATTTTAAGTAAACTTAAAAAGACCCTCAGATTAAAAGTTGAAGCAGGAACTGTTCATGAACTACATCTGTTATAAAGGAAAAGTTTGTTGGCAAGATCATGGAAACAGTGTTAAAGAAAATCTACGAAGACAATGGAGGTAATGAGGTTTCTCGTGTAACTTCCAATGATTGCTGGAGGCACATAATCAAGCTAAGTGTTATAGAAAATGTTTTAGGAATGCAAAACCCCAGGAAACATAAATGATTTTCCTACCTGCAACATTTTCCTCATGGTTTAAGTCCCCCACAGCAATCTGGACGATCTCCACCAGATCCTGTTCAGACATCATTCAAGCCTGTGGAGAAAAGAAACGGTATTAATAACACATCTCTTAAAACATGTTAAACATTCAATTGGCAATTGTCCCTATGCTTTACTTAAAAAATACACAACCTTTTCAGCCATGTTTATTACATATACACACACAAGTCAATGATCATTCTTTAAATGACTTCTTTAAATTTATCATCATTTTGAAGCCTAATACACAGTCCACCAGATTCATGACTGCTTCATGTAAAACCGTGGAGGACCAGATATAAACAGATCAAATACTAGACGTTTGTGTGGGTCCATGTGGGATATTCCCAACAAAAACTGCATAAAACTAGCAAGGTAAAGAACATCACTTTTTTATTTACAGTAAAAGCATGTAATCCCAAATCTCAGTAGAATACATATACAGCATCAGACGCCCTTATCCAGAGCAACTTACAACTGAGCAATTATGAGTTAAGGGCACTTGCCCACAGTGGTGGGTTGGTGGTGCTGGAAATCAAACCCAGGTCTTTCATGTATCAGTCCAACACCTTAACCACTAGAACACTAATGCATAGCATTAAGCTTATGCAAAACTCTTATAGCACTTCCTGATCTGGAATCAATAGATAACTGCGACACAAAAAGGCACATCTGGCCACCATTTCGTTCCCAAATTTGTTTACTGCAAAATGTATTTTTAACTATTTCGTTTCATAAATATAAACAAGACAAAGCATGTTTCTTGTTTATTTACAGACACCATCAGAATGACTTAATATATATATTTTTTTTTACTTCAATGGCAGTTTAAGTGAAAGCCTTAAAGAATAAATTATTTGTTTTTTTTTAAAGGTATATGTTTCTTTTTAAATATTATATGCCATGATAACCATGTGACCAGATGTGGCTGGCCATTACACCCACATGCACCCATTGCATATCCAGGTTGCAGTATTCAGGATATGACGTGTGGAGGTCTGGTGTCCAGTCAGCATCTCTGATTATCCTACAGGTGTTGAGGTCAATGTTCTTTTGTTACAGCATGACTTTACAGATCACACATTGTGCACAGGATCACTGTAAAGATGGAACAGCTTTAGGCCCTTTGCTTACAGTAATAACACAGGATACAATAACTTTCTCAACCTTGTTTTTAACGGGACTCCAAGCAATTGGGAAACAGATATATACACAAGTGTAACGTGGGGTCCAGCTAGCCAGGAAATTAACTTACATTTGTCAGTGTTTTAAATTGAATTATTAAACGTGTGATAAAGAATTTACAGCAGTTAAATATAAATTGGTTTGTTGTATCGGGTTATAATATAAACCCATCTCTAAAATGGTTTCCATTTGATAATAGTCATTCTCTGACCTACTTTTCCTCGTAAGAGGACATGACATGGATGGATCAGATAAAGCACTCTGAATACAAGAGCAGCTTTATCAGCTACATTAGTCATGTTTGACATACAGCACATTTGTTCTGATTCCGCTTCCAGTTTCAACATGTAAGTCTAACCATTTGATCATCCCTTAGTATGATTGTATGCATTTCATTCATTGTATATGGCAGACATTATTATCCAGAGGCGACTTACATTTGATCTCTATTGTACATTCATAACTGCTTCATGTAAAACTGTGGAGGACCAGATAAAAACAGATCAAATACTAGACGTTTGTGTGGGTCCATGTGGGATATTCCCAACAAAAACTGCATAAAACTAGCAAGGTAAAGAAAATCACTTTGTATTTACAGTAAAAGCATGTAATCCCAAATCTCAGTAGAATACATATACAGCATCAGACGCCCTTATCTAGAGCAACTTACAACTGAGCAATTATGAGTCAAGGGCCTTGCTCAAGGGCCCACAGTGGTGGCTTGGGTGAGCATGACCCTTCAGCCTTTCTATTGTCAGTCCAACAACTTAACCACTAAAACAACACTACCACTTTTTTACACTTAAAGCTGCTTTTTAGAGAATGAGCTGTGATAACGAGTGGTAAACGGTAAATGAAGTAAAAATAACACACATAAGCTAAATATCTTCCCATCATATTATTAACTCACTTGGCCAATTCTTTCATCTAAAACCAACAGCATTTAAGTTAAGCATGTTTGATCCCTTTCGATCAAGAGGGCATGTTTACTTTACGGTGGTGCCGGATTTGACTTGAAGTATTACTTAAAATACATGCGCGTTAATATTGTTAAAACATAGGACACCTTTAAAAAGATTCAGTTCACAAACTTTACAAAGTTAGGATCTGGAACTTCGTAGGATTCATTTCCAATTCCCAACAAGAACATAGAGATCAGTGTAAAACTAATTGTAAACTTTAGAAACTAAAACTATGATCAGCAGCCCACGGGTTCGATTCCCAGTGCCAACAACCATAAAATGGCATTAAACTATTTTTAGGAACTCAGTTCACTAACTAAAGCTATGACCAGACCATGATAGGTTTGAGTCCCAGTGCCACCCTTAACGTCAAAAGTGTATGTCTTAACTGGGCTGTGCTATGGACCCACCAGTTACACCAGGTTTTACAATACTCATATGAACTATTAAAACTAAAACAACTGAAATATAACAAACACTTTCAGATCCATTTATTTCCGTAATTAGTGGAACAGTACGTGTTGGATGTTTCAGGGGTTTGGACATGTGCAGAGGAGAGACATGCAGTATATTGATTGGTAGAAGAATGCTGAGGATGGAGGTGCGGGACAGGAGGAAAAGAGGAAGAACAAGAAGGAGGTTTATGGATGTGGTGACGGAAGACAGGAAGGTAGTTGGGGTGAAAGAGGCAGCAGTAGAGGACAGGGTAGTGTGGAGAAGAGCGATCCTCTCTGGCGACCCCTAACGAGAACAGCGGAAAGGGGATATTTTAAAGATAAAGATTAATGATTTAAGAACTCTGTACATTACAATAAAAAAATCAAAGCCACATAACACACCAAATACTGAAAAGCATTGCATAAATAGGCAAGTAAAAGAATTAAAAGTATTAGTATTTATACATATCTATATACAGATAGCCGACAGTATCGAGAAACACGCAAGGTCAGCGGTAGCCACGGGTGCTAAGCGTTAGCTAAAAAGCAAAGCTAGCATAGCAATGCTAGCATAAGCTTTTAACGATACACGGATATTTTTAGTTTCTCCAAACTATAAACATTTTTAACACAGTAAAAAACAAAACACTTTCCCAAATTCTTATTAATAATCTTCATATATATACGCGCAATACAAAACACTAGAAATATAAGTCAACCCGCTGCTAAACATGGCTAACAAGTTTGCTTGAGAACGCGAACTCTCCTCGGTATAACAAGACCGAAAAGACGGCGAGCGAATACGGTGTTTAAAAGGCCCGGACATTATACACAAGAAAAGCGTGCAAAACAAAGAGAACGCTCGCTGTGTTTATTAGTTTTAACAATGAACTGAAGGTGTGTGTGAACAAGAGCGTGTCCGTCCCAGCAGACAGACGCTGCAGCACATCGCGGTTATATTACCGTGTGAATGATCAATTCTCGTGTTGTTTTGGAGAGATTTCGGTAATGGCGTCCTTCCTCGCGAGAGAAGAGACTCTGCACGAGCTCCACTCCTTCCACTGAGCTCCACTGCGCTGTAAAGCTGTAGAGGCAAAAACCGGTACTGCAGCTATCCGTTATGAAAACCAGACAACAGAATTCATAAAACAGAGGTCACCAAACTACCCCCATACACCAAAGAGAAGTGGTAGATCAGTGGTTAAAGTTCGATTCCCAGCATCACTTGACTAAGCCGTCAATTGCTTAGTTGTCTAAAAGAGATACATGTAAGTCAGATAAAAGCCTAATGCAGTGAATTTAAGAAAATGTAAGAATACCCAGTACTGGGACCAAAGGGAAGTCATAGCACACTGATTAAGGTAACTGCTGAGTTCAATTCCCAGCACCACCCAGCTGCTGCAGCGCTGAGGCCCTGCACAATGTCAGACATATTTTGAACATTCAATTCCTGAATATGTTTTGCCACTGGGATGTACTGGCGACTCGTCCAGGGTGTACCTCTCGCCCTATGTGTGCTTGGATTCGGGAATAAGCGGGTAAGAAGATGAATGAATGAATATGTTTTGCTTACTTATTATTTATAGCTGCCTAATCCCAAGTAGGGATCAAGCCTAATCCAGCTCTGTAAAGAGCAAATGGCAGGTCACCTCCAACGTAGATGTATAAAAGAGATGAATGTAATTTGCTCTGGATAAAGGCGTCTGCCAAGTGCCTTACATCTGAATATTACGTTAGTGAGCTGGTGGTGTCCTATGTTCCGCCAGGCCTACTTCGTTCAAAGGATGCGGGCTGTCGGTCAGTACCACATGTAAATAAAGTTACAGACATTTTCATATAATGCCCCGAAGTTATGGAACAGTCTACCAGTTTATGTCCGATAGTCAGGCACGGTCTCAGTATTTAAGTTTAGACTAAAGTCCCATTTATTTAGTCAGGCAATTCATGGTTAGTTCTCATTAGACAAAGGAGCAGATCCGCAGGACTCATAGATATTGAGTATTATGGTGATCTGGTATGTTTGGATGCAGTCCTCCACACTCTCTTTTTTTTCTGTCGAGGTGTACATGCTACCCCATTGCACTGGATCTGGACCGTCATATATCAGCTTAGTCATCACATTCCCATGATGACATCGGATGTCACTCCATCTCAAGATATCCAGAACCATTTATAAACACACACTCATACATTGATAATTTTTGTTCAGCCCATATGAGGATGGGTTCGCTGTTGAATCTGGTTCCTCTCAAGGTTTCTTCCTAACCCCACTCTAGGGAGTTTTTCCTTGTCATTGTCATCCCGGGTGCTCATCAGGGCCAAACTGTCCGAATTACCATTCATTCTGCAAACCTGCTTTGAGGCAATAACAATTGTAAAAGGTGCTATAGAAATAAAACTGAATTGAAATTGAACAGATCAAAACTGGTTCAGAAGTTCACAAACAAAGGTTAACAAACCTTTTGATGTAAGAGGAACTGTTGAAAAGCTTTTAATTAAAATATGCAGTGTTGATGTTGGAGAAATCGGTAGATCTTTAATCATCTCTTGAACATAGTCACTGTTCTGACATTAATGGAAAGTTTATTTCACTATCTTGGTGCCAGAACAGAGAAAAGTCTTGAGTTAGACCGACCTTATGTCTTAAGGAAATATGGGACCAGCTGAGCAGTGTTTGATGGAAATGCTGAGCAATGCGAGGAGTGATGAGTGCTTTAATAGAAGTTAGGGCTGCTTCATTTTTGGCTTTAAAGGCAACATTAGTTTCTTTTGTCTGATGTTTGCAGTTAATAGAAGCCAGTGGAAAGAGCGCAACAGTGGGTTGGGGTGTGAACATTTTTTGGATATTGATATTAATGTGTAATGTAAACTACAATAAAATACAGTATATATTATTACATACCAGTTTGATCTACTGTTTAGCATTGAAACTTCACCTTACCCACAGTTTCTGTTTCTCTTTACATGATCTTAATTGTCTGTTTTGGGTTAGGGTTAGGGTCAACTCACAACAAGAAGGTCCCAGGTTTGATCCCCGGGCCGGGAATCTTTCTGTGTGGAGTTTGCATGTTCTCCCCGCACTTGCGTGGTTTTCGTCCGGGTACTCCGGTTTCATTCCACAGTCCAAAAACACACAGATTAGGTCAATTGGTGATTCTAAATTGTCCATAGAAGTGGATGTGTGTATGAATGGTTGTTTGTCTATGTGTTGCCTTGTTGCCCCCAGCCTTTCGCCCTATGTACGCTGGGATAGGCACCAGCAGACCCCTGTGAATAACGGGTAAGAAGACAAATGAATGAATTGAATTAAAAATTTGATTTAACTAGTGTGTAAAATGTTGTACCTGTTATTTTCTAGTCAAACTTGGCCAATAAGACTAATTGTAGTGCAAACCTCAAAACATTTTCTATGTCATTAAACACCAACAAACCCAAATAAGAAAAATATAAATGATAAAAGAAACATGACATTGTGATCATTTGTGATTTATTGCCTTGGAAACATTCCCTATCATTTAAAGAACTTTTGGTCTGGATCAGTTTGTACAAAAGGGAATTCCTCAACAGGACTGCTGGATCCAGATGTCCAACAACTGTCTTTGCAGGTATAAATTAAAACTGTTCCAAACTCGACTGAAAGCTCTGTAGAAACAAAACAAGAGAGCTCATCAGCAGTTGCAAAAATATCTATACAGCTAACTATCGGGATCATTTTATCAGTATATTGATATTCTAATCATTAGTGTTGATAGCACTGTTGTGTCATTTGTAAAATGTTTGTGAATAAATGAGATAAATTCCTAATCATACTGCTACTGTTTAAGGCACACTAATGGTTCAGGCTTTACAGACCAAAAAAAAGGAAATTTGTGCGGTTAGAATATAACGTTTAGGAAATGATAAATTGCAGTTACACAGTCAATCATAGATTATATACACAATTGATCCCACAGCATATAGAATAAACCAGACAAACCTGAACTCAGCTGTGTGCTGCGGAGAAAACTGACCAACGCTGGCATTAACTGAAATTCAAAGACTCTAGGACTGCCACAGTGTGCGCATGGAGGCACCGTCTGATTTACATTGGAAGGAGACTCCATTATAAATAACGGCGTTCCGCTCCAGCTGTATCTGTGGAACAGAGTGATCGAATATACGTTTTAAATAAACAGAACAGTGTGCATTTTACAACCATGCAACTATGTTACTAGAATTAAATTATTGAGTTTAATAATTAAAAAAAAAAAGTATAATAAACACATCTGCAATTTGTAACTTTTCACCCACAGTCATAGACTAAGAATAAGAGTTAAACTAAAATAATATTAAAAAGGTTGCTACAACACGTCCTGTTTTAGTTGGTCTCCAAAAGTCTGATAAATTCTCTCCTCTATCTGCAATATTGTGTTATTCAGAGCTTGTAGTGCTTACAGGTTGCTGGCACTTTTATTTGCTAAGAACAGGTACGTGCCAGCTTTGTGAGTCATGTTTTCTGTTTTACACGGATCCTGTCCGACACATAAACACTGGAATTTTCTCTGTAAATCATCTGTTTTACACTGTTTATAAATGTGTTTTCTACTACTGACAGCCCATCCAATGCTCTCTCTCCCTGGGCGTGGTGCTGAGGGTAACCAAAGTTTGTGTATAACATGGACCAGTGGTGGCTTTTAAGGGGATTTAAGAGAGCGGTGGAAACAATGCCAAAATTGTCAATTGTCAGAAGCAAAAGCTGTATAACCTGGCTTTTGTGAAAAAAATATTAAGAAATCACAGGCAAACACATTTTACGTCCAAAAGAGAACATGTGCAGAAATAAGAGGACGTATGTTCACCCTACTGTTAAAGAGCCTAAAAGAATAGTTAAAACTACATCTCGATACAGATGCTGGATATTTCATTTTCAAACAATTGCAGCTGCCGCTAGTTCTCTATGATGATGCAAACAAATTCTGTTCTGTTCAGTATTAATGCAGTTGCATGACTAAACTATTTCAGACCTAGAAGGAATTTTCTCCCCATTTCATCCCTCTGTCCTAACAATAAAGCCAAAAAAATTTCCTAAAAATATATATATTTTTAAAAAGACTGCTTATGAATAGTCAAAATGGCTTGTTTACCAAGCGTGAAGTATTACAGCTAGCTAATAAATTCGGTTAGAATCTATCCTTATACAGGATGAGCTTTGTCATGAAGCATAAACACTTGTGACTCTTTAAAACAGGAAAACAAACAGCTAAAATAAAAGTCTTTATGAACTCTTCAATTAATGAGACGCATCAATAAGCACCAAAACATATGTATGCAAAAAAGTATGTACATCCAAATGTATATCCAAGAAACATCCCAAATAACTAAAACACACACACACAACACTGAAATGACTTTAGTCAGTGCAAGAATGTGAAAACATTCCATCAGTTCTGGAAAGCATTACTTTCTTAGGCTATAATTAGTGTAATGCCGCAGATGCCTGTTGTAGCCGTCTCTGGTGTAGTCAAGGTTTTACTCAATGTTTATTACTACGATACGAGTCCTGCTTTTCTTTTATCTAATATTAAGTTCACATTAAGTCAGGAATTAGGGAGGGGGTAGAAACCTAAAGTGCATTATTCTTCCAACGCCCAAAAAATATGAGACAAAAACTAATCAGTAACTGTAATCTAATCTCTCTACCCAGTAAACATTAGAGTTCCATTTCTTTTCCATGCCTCATTAATAAAAATGCCTGTAATTAACATGGTCTGTTTTCTGTTATCTTAAATAAGCTTGAAAAAGGCCATAAAGCATTGGTTAAATGTAAGAGTTTTCCATGGGAACTGAAATGCAGTATAGGGAAGAGAGTAACTGAATCATTAAACAAAGAACGCTGTTCATTTTGCCTCATCCTGTAGCCTAGATTTGTCTCATCTCCTGCTCAGTAAACTTACCGAAGTACTTGCTCTGGACACAGAGTGATTCTCTTCATGAAACTGGAGAAAACAGCGTCTCCGTGTTTGGCTTTGGCTTTTTCATATGATTCCTTGCCTCTTTCACCTTCACAGCTATGCAACACGCCCAACATGTTAGAGAAATAAAGTTCATATCATATCAATAAATCAACATAACAAACCCATGACACTTATTCATCATGACGTTATGTCTGAAACACAGTTCAGGTACAAATGCTATGAGTTTCATTTTCATTGCTCAAACATTTTCCAGGCTAATATTAGGTTTATTTGATTGCTCTTTAAAGCCCAAGATCTGTTTGTAATTAGAAAAAGCCAGACATTTTGATTAATCTACATTTTCAGATGCTGTATGTCTGACAGGAAGAGAGGGGTGAATACATTTATCACCATGATTGCTGTTCTCTAGAGAAGACCAATTATTTTGACTTGTTGTTGAAAATGAATCACGAGCAGGTGCAAGGTTGGCTGGGGTTGTTTTCCATGCATCAACCCTTATCTAATTAGCTATTGTTTTGATTTTGGTAGCTGAGCTGACACTAAAAGCCAACAGTAGTAAACTCAGCAAGTCAATATGGTGAGACAAGAAATTTCATCTCTGTTACCCTAACTTAGAGCTGCATATTGCAAAAAACCTACAAGACCAACAGTTTGTGTTTATCTCTATATGCCGTAGCAATGGAATTATCTTCCATTGAAACTAACATCTGTTCCAACATTAAAATAACCATGTGCATAAAGCCCTTGAGCTTCATAAAGACATGGTCAGAGCCCTGACCTTAAACCCAGTTTGTGCCTGAACTCAGTAATGTTTCTGTGGCCAAATAGGCAAATCCACTTATTCACACTCCAAGATCTAGTGAATGGTCATTCCATGAAAAAAAAAGGAAAAGAAAAAAAAAAAAAAGCATTAGAGTAGGAGTGAGACCTGCAATGTTTTTAGAGACAGTGACGTTGTCAAAAAGACAGGGGAAGGAGCTGAAGGTGGCGGAATTGAAGATGTTGATTTTCATTGGGAGTGACAAAGATGGACAGGAGAGGATGCAGAGGAAGGACATGCAGTATTTTGGTAGAAGAATGCTGAGGATGGAGGTGCCGGGAAGGAGTAAAAGAGGAAGACCAAAGAGAAGGTTTATGGATATGGTGAGGGAAGACATGCAGTTAGTTGGGGTGAAAGAGGCAGATGTAGAGGACAGGGTAGTGTGGAGAAGAGCGATCCGCTGTGGCGACCCCTAACGGGAGCAGCCGAAAGGAGAAGAAGAGAGTAGGAGGGAGAATAATCTGGCATGGATGTTTGAAATCACAAATCAATGACAGGTGTTCTAATATACTTTATATTATATAAACATAATTTCTGTAAA
The DNA here is from genome assembly GCA_026260255.1 of Pseudolaguvia tuberculata. Taxonomy (NCBI): domain Eukaryota; kingdom Metazoa; phylum Chordata; class Actinopteri; order Siluriformes; family Sisoridae; genus Pseudolaguvia; species Pseudolaguvia tuberculata. The sequence goes on along the minus strand of JAOTRA010000008.1, from coordinate 4,135,818 downwards.
GCTGCTTTGAGGCAATGACTGTTGTAAAAAGCGCTATTCAAATAAAATTGAATTGAATTGAATATACAGTATATATGTCTGTATAGAGTAAAAAAATGTCAAAAAGTGCCTTTTGTATTGAACTGCCTAACAGTTTAGACCACAATTAACTGCGGAATATTTGCCTGATCCTAATCAAGCTTGCCATCCTGGTTACCAGAAAATATGAACACTTATTTAAAGAAACAAATGATTCATTTAATAAATTATTTTTATTTTTTATTTTTAAACAGCTGTGCTTTTTCCAACAGTTTAGCAGTTACACAACAGATCTTGATGACCAATTCCAATTTTGCTAACCACTAGATAATCATGCTGCCCAAGGCAAAATGATTATTCAGTATTTTGCTTTCACATCATATTGAAATGTAGGCAAAACAACATGCTCTTCAGACAGAGAAAGAGGAGAGCCGTTTTTAGTTATTTACAGACAAGAGTTTAAGTGAATGAACACAAATATTAAGTTTAATATATGACTGTTGCTACTTTGGGAGGCATGGTGGCGTGGTGGTTAGCACAACAAGAGGTCCCCACAACAAGGGGTCCTGGGTTTGATTCCTGGGCCGGGGATCTATCTGTGTGGAGTTGGCATGTTCTCCCCCTGGAGTTTCCTATAGGTACTCCGGTTCCCTCTCACAGTCCGAAAATATGCAAATTGGGTCAAATGGTGATTCTAAATTGTCCATAGAAGTGAATGTGTGTGTGAGTGGCTGTTTATCTATGTGTTGCCCTGTGATGGACTGGTGACCCGTCCAGCATGTACCCCTGCCTCTCACCCTATGTGAGCTGGGATATGCATCAGCAGACCCCTGTGACCCCGAATTAGGGAATAAGCAGGTAAGAAGATGAATGAATAAATGAATGAATGAATGAATGAATGAAGTTACTCTGCACTGAAAAAATCTTTTTCTGCTTACACAGTCAATGTCTGTATCTGATTTGTGAGAAAGAAATCGGAATTTGGTGGCCTGTTCATTGTCAGACTTTTTGTCTGCATTGTCAGCAATTTTCTACTGTGGATAGGGGTATCTGCTAAAAAAAACAACATCCTGGCACTATGAATAGGGCGCAACATGCAGACATACATTGTATATACTCGTTCATACCTAAAGGCAGTTTAGAAAAGCCATTACACTTTTTATGAAGTAGGAGATAGGTGCAGAACACGGAAGAAACCAGGAAGATTCCCAGGATTATTTTAGCACAACGGAGCTGAAGCTTAAATGCCCCACCAAGACACCTATATCCTCAAATGTTCACATGAAAAAAAAAAAAAACCCATAAATTTTTCTCACCGTGTAATCTCCCTGATAGACACACCTTCCCTCTCTTCATAGTCCTTCAGCAGTCTGTTGGCATGCTCCAAATCATTTTGCCCTACAAAGTCTGCCTCCTCCACCACACTGATGTAGAAGGGCTGAAAGGTAGGACAGTCTGTAGCTGCATCAGCAGATTGAACACCTTCTGTACAGTTTAGACACAGGTCTTGAAGTCTGCTGCTGACTTCCAGGCTTGCAGTAAGATTTAGTTTCTCGGAATGATCTTCACAAATCTGTTCATTGTTCGACTTCTCCTCCATACCCCAGTCATCAGCATCATCACACCAGTCTGTTGTGGCAACTGATGCTTCAACTGAGCTTTGACAAGCTGAAGACTCCAGACACTGTGAACGACACACTTTCCAGCTGTGAACATGAACAATACAATGAAATAGAATATTAATATTAAACAGAATATTAACTTTCTCAATGAAGTTCACCAGGAAATGACTGTTTACCTTTCTAGCTTGCCATGACACTGTGGAGCAGTGCAGGCAAACACATTAATGGTGCGGTGATACGGGGACACCGCAAGGGGGCAGTATATTTGAACAACATGACTAAGGAGTCCACTACAAAGTGTGCAGTGGTTATGTGAAGAGGATACACCAGGCATCAGGTCCTGCAAACATCAAAGATAATGTGTGTTGGTGTTACATGAAATGGACACACTGATGAAGCCAAGGTCATAAAGTTAAAACTGATCTGCATTTTCATCATTAAATAAAATGATTTATTTACATGTACAATATTTGGTAGATACCCTTATCCAGAGCAACTTACATTCATTTGCAAGTTCTATTTTATACAACCAAGCAAATAGGGGTTAAAAGCCTTGTTCAAGGGCCCGGCATGTGATCTTTCAATTAGCAGTCTAATGCCGTAACCACTGAACTACCACTTTCCTATTTTATGTTTTCTGGATCGCTCTTCAACACTTAATAACACACCTACATAATACTTATTCAGAGCAACATATTTTCTTTTTTTTATTTTGCTTACGGATCCAGCAGTGGTAAATTAGTGGTGCTGAGAAACGAACCTACAATCTTCAAATAAGCAGTCCAACACTTTAACCACTAAGCATTCAACATCTTTGAAACTACTGGCATTACTCAGGTTTGTTGTGAAACATCGTGTTACACCAGGGAGGGGTCACTAGTCTATCACAGGGCCACACACACACACACACACACACACACACACACACACACACACACACACACACACACACACA
>JAOTRA010000008.1:4102078-4115120 GCA_026260255.1 Pseudolaguvia tuberculata | reverse complement strand
CACACACACACACACACACACACACACACACACACACACACACACACACCTATGGGCAATTTAGAATCACTAATCAACCTAATGTACATGGACTGTTGTAGAAAACTGGAGTACTTCATTCATAAGATTTCATTCATTCATTCATTCATTCATTCATTCATTCATTCATTCATTCATTCATTCATTCATTTATGTTCTAACCCACTTATTCTGTAATAAACAAGTTTATTATTTATGATACAAGTTTTATTATTCATTATTAACTTATGCTGCTCATTAATGTTTATCACACAAAAAATGTTTGGATGCTTCATTATGTTTATCGGCTCTTGTCTTTCAGACAGAGGAAACCGGAAAAGATCGACTCAGTGGGACCTTCGCGGACCACATTTCCCATCATTCCGTGCGTGTCGCCAGTATGAGGTCAGTTATCCGCGTGAGCCTCATTCAGTTGATCGCTGCAGAGTCTGTTTGAATGGCTGGGGTTTGTGTTGGTTTGTTTTTACTTTAGATTTATCGGAATATCCGTTTGGGTGAATATTGGGATACATGTTGAAGGGAATGAGTGTGAAAGCTACCCGATGATGAAGGTCCTGTATGTAAGACAGTTCCGCTATAGGCTCCGCAGTGAGACAGCTGCATTTGGACTAATGTTCCAATACCATCATTATTGGGATCTGATCGCAATCGATATCTAAACTAACGGTTTCGGATTTCTGTCTATTGGGACCATGTGGACACTTTATGGAACGTTATATGCTGTTATTTCTGCTTGATGGGATGCATCGGAATTGCGGGGGTGTTTTTGTTTTTCTTTGCCATTAAGTTATTGTGGCTGCAGATAGACAGAAAAAAAAGAAATCTCACCCCAAGTGCGGCATAGGCATGCATGGACATGAATCACGTGGTGATAACAACCATTATATACAGATATATAAATATCTATTGTATTTTGTTTCCCCTCATACAGGAGGCAGAAGATGGAAACCGTGAAAATATGGAACAAGGATTTTATTGCATTTAATCATCTAGATACAACAATTTACTCCAAACAACATGGTAAGAGACATGTGATTGCTCAGAGTATAAAGATCTGATCAGGGTTATGCTTACACACACACACACACACACACACACACACACACACACACACACACACACACACACACACACCTACCATTTGGCATTACGTTATTGCTCCTGATTTCAGTCCAGAGTTTGAGTACCTGGCTGTCTCTGTCATTCCTGTTTGATTGTTTGGTGTCCTTGGAAAATTTCTCCTTCATTCTGAAAAATAGATTGTCAAAAGTTGCAGCACATTTGGATTTGACACGTGTTGTATATATGTTTGTATGTTGTAGTATTACGTTATTCGTTCACTGGGAATAACGGCTCCAAACGCTTCCAGTATGAAAGTGTCCCTTAGCACAAAGCTCCTGAGTTCCTATAAGACATACTGTGGTTTGATTAAGTGGACGTTAACATCACTAAGCACATTAGGTATGAACTGGAACTCCAACTGCACATCAGCCCTTCATATATAGTGTTAGTGTCTGATCTCCCTAATACTATTGTGACTGCATATCTCATTTAAGCTCCAAATTGTAATGGAAAGTGATTTAAGAAGAGCGGAGGTTAATTTACATTTACAGCCTTTGACAGACGCATTAATCCAGCGACTTATAACTGAGCAATTATGGTTAAGGGCCTTGCTCAGTAGCCCACAGTGGTGGCTTGGTGGTGCTTGGAATCAAACATCTATCAGTCCAGCACCTTAACCACTAAGCCATGACTTAAATTCACATATTTGTGATAGATGGACATCCAAAAACTTTTGGCTAAGTAAGGTAGGTGAATGTTTATTCTTGTGTGTAAGTGGTGGATTGGAGTTAATTCTAGATCAACTGTAACTGCAAAACACTGAAAGTAAATGAAAAGGTCTGTGATAGACTGGTGACCTGTACCCCTGTACCTATTTGCGCTGGGATAGGGTCCAGCAGACCCATGTTGCCCAGGATTAGGGAATAAGCGGGGTAGAAGATGACTGAATTTCAAAGGTGTTCAGTGGTGGTAAGATTAGGACTTGTGCCAAGCATGTAGTAATGGAGATTAGGGGCTTTGTGCTCAGGGTCATGTTCGTGCTGGAACAGTGCTGGAGTCTCTTAGTTCCAGGGAATGATTAATTTCATACCACAGCATACAAAAACATTATATATAACTGTGTGCTATCATATTTGTTACAGTTAAGCGTTTAGCAGACGCTCTTGTCCAGAGCGACGTACAAACAGTGCTTATAGTTATAACATAGAACATGTCACTACTGATACAGATACATTGACAAAAAGCAGTGTAAAAAAAACTGCGCGTGTGTTTGTGTCAAGGGCAAGGTGTTTGGTGAACAGGTTGCTCCTCAGATGTCTCTTGAAGACAGCCAGTGTCTGTTCTGACATTGATGGTTGAATAGAGAAAGTGTATTGCTCTGACTTTTAATACAAGCTAACAAAGGTAGGAAGAACAGACAGTATGTTTTTAGCCAAACCCTACATGCACTATGGTTCATTCCACTATCTTGGTGCCAGTACAGAGAAAAGTGTTGAGGCAGCACGGCCTTGATACCTAGCGGGTGGAACAAAACGTGCAGTGTTGGTGGATCTGCGGGAGCGAGGTGCTATGTGTTTGGCGGTAGGGTGGTGCAGTATTGTTCTTGGCTTTGTAGGCAAGGCAAGTATCAGTGTTTTGAACCTGATACATGCAGCTACTGGAAGCCAGTGGAGGGTGCGCAGCAGTGGTGGGGTGGGAGAGAACTGCATTCTAGATCATCTAGAGCGGGAAGATTGCCTGAAAGGATATGAAAGGTAGTTTTGTCCTGATGTTGTGGAGGACAAACCTGCAGGATCATGTAACGTTAGTAGCAACAGTTTAGAGTCGAATCACATATAGATATGCTGGTCAGGTGACCACAAAATTTTGTTTTTTTAAAAGATTTCTTGCATTTGCTGATCTAACTGAAGGCTCTGCACTTCATTTCTCGTTCTTTTAAGGTGGTGTCACCAAGAATCTTCTGAATACTCTCAAGATCTGCAGTCATTTACAGCTCCAGCCCATTTCCCGTTCAGCATGTGCTATTGGTAAGAATCTCTGATCGTTTTGCATTGGTAATGGCATGAACGTTTACTCCTTCCTAAGTGCATGCAGGGTTAGGCTAAAAACATATTGTCTGTTCTTTCTATCTTTGTTGACTTGTATTAAAGGTCAGAGCAAAACACTTTCTCTATTCAAACATAATCGGCGTAATTCTGGTTACGGATTTCAGTGACACACTGGTAACAATTGATATTTGATCACCGCTTTTCAGAGAACATAGTCCATACATGCTGATGCTATTGTGACAATAGAGTTTAATGACTTGCTGTTTTCTACCAAGCTAATCTACAATACATCTGTGCAAAAAGATTCATTTTGCTGCGCTCATTGTGCTACTGTAATGACACACTTGTCAAATTTGCCCTTGTCAATCAGCTGAACAATAAAGTGATGGAGCGCCAGTTTAAAGTGAGCTATATGGGAGTTTTTATGCTTGTGTCATGTTGCCCTGAATCAAAAGGCCCTTTTGAGTGTCCTGATAGATTCACAATCATGGACATGGCATTCCAAGACCACCATTAGACAAATACACATACCTAGTGCACCTGGTGGCCAAATATCAAAATAACTAATTGCTACTCTAGTTTTAAACTACCATTCCAGTAATTTAGGTTTTGTTTGCCCTGCGTCAGGCTCCTGTCCAGATCTGATGATGAGTAGGAATGAGCAGCGTGAGTTACGGCCAGCACCCGTGGCTCTGACTCCACAGCTGCCCCCAAGAACCCACCGGCCGCTCTGCCTTTCAGTGTCTTCAGATAGCAATGGACGCTTTAAAGCTCTGGAGACGCAAGAATGGAAGAACAATCTCAAAGCTCAGGTGTGACCAGATTTATCTTGGATTATATACATGGAACAGTAATGAATAAATCAGGAATTTATTATCTAGCTCAGCAAGTGTGTGGACCTTCTAACCTGCTGCTCAGTTTTGGGTATTCACTCTGGAAGTCTAAGGCTGCATTTGCACTGCAGGTTTGATGCCCAATTCTGATTTTAATTGCCTACTTAGGCATGCATTTGGTTATATCAGATTAATTGCAACCTACAAATGAGGCCAGATACTTAATATTACAATAATAATCCATGTCTTGTTCTCCTGCTTACACAATCAAAGTCATATCCCATCTATACAACATTTAAAAAAAAGGAATTGTGTGACTTTATACATGCAGTGCGAATGCAGAATAAATTACATTTTTGATGATTTTAATAGAAATATTTGATTGAAGCGAAATGAGCTAGTTTGATTAGTAAGATGTAGTACAGCACTCAGCATAAATGAGTACACCCCACTACATTTGTCATAAAGCTTTAGTTTCCTTTCAGAATCAACATTTTCTTTGAGATACTATACTACAAAATACTCCCAGAAAAGTGGGCCGTTGATCTCAAACAAGATGTGGTCATTTGCACACACAAAAAAAGTGATTTTCATCATTTTCAAATTTTTTCAAAACCATGTTGCAAAAATGAGTACACCCCAATTATAGTCTTAAGAGAAAAGCCACACTTAAGACTACAAAATTCTAATAAACAGGCATTCAACCACAGGTGAGTCTAATGGTTCATTTAAGAGGTGTCCAGCAGACAGGGGACTATAAAAGGGCATTACTTAACAAAGAAAAGCCCTTCCCATTTCATGCTGTCAGTAATGGCAACAACAAAGGTGAGGGCTACAAGAAGTTCAGCAAAGCTTTACATATCATCCAAAATACTGTAGCAAAAGTAATCCAAAAGTTTAAGAAAGATGGCAGTGCAACAATCTTCCACGGAAGTTAACATCTTGACAGGATTGTCTTCTGATGAGAAGGGTTGAAAAAAATCCGCCATGCAAGTTCACCGCAGTAGAAAGCCAAACTAGAGTGACTGTTTCTCGTGACACCATATGGCAAACTGCAGAGGAATGGCATGCATGGGTATCGTCCACGAAGGAAGCCTCTAGTAAAGCCCATGCACACAAAAAACACGCTTAGAATTTGTCATTTGCCCTTGCTGAAAAAGATAAAGACTATTGGGACTCTATACTCTAGAGTTATGATGCAAAGATCATTTTTGGAACGAATTGCTTTAAAACTGTATGGCGCCGTAAAGGTGAGGATTTCAAACTGCTCTATACTAAAGGAGAAGATGCTGCAATCACTCTGTGCACTTGGTTATTGTGCACTTTTCCAACACGACAATGATTCAAAACACACATCTAAAGCTACTGTTGCATTTCTGAGGAACATGATGATGAAGCTTGAATGGCCAAGTATGTCTCCTGATCTGAACCCAATCGAACACCTGTGGGGAATTCTGAAGTCCAGGTTTTAAATAGGATATTTTTGAAGAATGGAAAAAGATAGATGTTGCAATATGTCACCAACTTGTTTATTTCATTCCCAGAAGACCGGTTGCTGTCCTTAAAAATCACGGTGCAACCAATTTGAGTAAAACTGAAGATTTTGTGATCCAAGTTAGATTATTAACCATAATTTCATGTTATGGAGCAAAAGAAGTGTTCAGTAAAACCCATTCTTGTGAAAAGTTTGGAAATTGACTATTGTTGATTGAGCTACTGATTAAATTCTTACTTTTTAAAGGTGGTGTACTCATTTATGCTAAGCACTGTAATTCAAGCTAATTCCTGATTGTTGTTTATTTTTAGTTCTACAATTTCGGGTTGCTCAGATTTAGTGTGATTTTTAATTTGTTACACTGTTTGTATGATTCTTTGCAGATGGAACAGGCCCACAGTGCAGGTGCAGCCAGCAGCACTGGTTCTCTAGAGCGAGCCTCTCTTTTCTGTGCTTCTGGTTCCACTACCGCTACTAGTTCAGGTCTCTCTAGTCCTTCAGAGCTTCTTGGCAAAAGCAAATCCTCTAGTCGTTTCTCCCTCTTCTCACCACCATGGAACAGCAGCTCTGAGTCTGACTCGAACCCTCCATCACGCTCCGGCTCCAAGAAACTGCGGCGCCGAGCAGGACCGGTGGGTGTTAAGACCAGCCCGGAGACACCTGAACCGAAAGCTAGTGCCTCAGAACACTTCCACTATTCTGAGCCCGTAATCTCCAAAGTGACAGACTACATCTACATTGGGAATGTTAATGCGGCATATAGTGGCCGCATGTTGTGCCGGAACAACATCGACAGCATAATCGACATGAGCAGCTTGCCAGGCGAGACATGCCTCAACTTGATTCCTTGCACATGCTCGAGAGGCACCAAACACAGCTGGTCACGCCTGAAAGTGCACATAGAGGATCCAGGACAGATGGGTGACAATGGGGCAGAGCTGCACCAGCGTTGCTTTGATGCCATTAATGAGTGCATTGATGCCTCAGCAGGAAAGAGGAAACGAGTGCTGGTTCACTGCCGCGACGGCTTCTCACTTGCTCCTACGTGCGTTATCCAGTACCTCATGATCAAACACAACATGAGGCTGATCGCGGCGTATGAGCTTCTCAGGGCCAAGCACCCGGTCAACCTCCGTGAGTGCCACCAGAATGCTTTAGTGAGTCTGGAAAGGACTCTTCGACCTGGAGGAAACACTGACCCTGAGTGCTTCAAACAGGCCATCTCACGCAAGCTAGCTTGGACCTAAACGCACTACCATGCAGGTTTTTTTAACCTCATAATGATTTATCTGATCTTTCACTTCTAGTACTGGCAGCTTGGGGCTAATTCCTGACCCTAGTGTACATTAACTAGCTATTCATTCGTTAAAAACAAAACCTCTTCCAGACTATATCTGAGATACAGAAACTCAAGATCAAACTCTGAATAGCTGCTAAACTAAAGGAAACTGGAGTGAAATCTTTCTGCTCCAGTGGTAAAAGAATCCGGTGCTGAACTTTTTGAGGGTTTCAGCCATAGTGTTGTTATATTATTATTCTTTCAGGGCAGCATGATGGGAAATCTCAGGAGACCCAGTGATGTCAAATCCTGTCTACTGTACGAGGAGTATGCAGCTTCTCCAAATTGGGCTACCTTTGAATAATGGTTAAGCATCAGTCGAGTGCCATGTCTCTCAACCCAATCCTTAAAACCCCCCTCAGACTGTCACTGGTCCGGCATCAAGTCAAGAAAAGGCAGAGGCAGTAAACATTCTTAATAATTTGTAGGTGAAAGAGTTCCTCCATGAGGAATCTGGTGGCAAAATGTTCCCAAATGTGTGATTATCACCAAACTTTCAGATTTGAGTGCAAAAGTTTGCATAACCATAGCAGAGATATATAGTTGGTCATATTCACATTTTGTTCTTGCGTAATTAATGGAAGAAATATAAATAAATGCAAAAGCCACTATACAGGCAACTATTTGTGGACTTGGCAGTCTGATCTATATCGGGCTCCTCTTCCTTTTACACATTTATGAAATTTCTTGTATAAAGTATCTCTTTATACAACTGAGCAATTGGGGGTTTAGGGCCTTGCACAAGGGCCCAGCAGTGGCAGGTTGGTTGTGCTGGAAATTGAATCCAAATCTTCCATTTAGCAATCCAACACCATAACCACCTTAACCACGGTGCTACCACTTGATAAAGTATGTTTAAACTAATGGTCATGTGCCTGCAAACATTACTTTGGGATCTTCTTATTGATAATGCACTCATCACATTTATTGACTGAAGTAAACCCATTGATTTGGAACTTATAAAAACACTTGACACAGTGAAACCTATAAAACACAGAGGCCATTGACACAGTAGGTCTTCCTTTTGGTTCTTATCAAATCCAAACTCATGAAGATACTAGGGTACTGCGTACAATTATCGTTTATAGATAACAATCATGATATTTTTCTCTTTAATAGTGCAACACTATTCTAACCTCTAGTATTAATGTTTTTACATTTATTTATATTACTATTTAATTCACTATTTAACTTACTCATCCACTACTGTAAATGTTATCGTTACTTATTTTATAGATATTTTTTGACATTTTTTGGATAAAACAGAGAGATGAAATACAGGAAATAGAGAGCCCAATCTAGGACTTTAATTTTGGTTGCTGGGTAGCAACTACAAAAGAGTTTAAATTTAGATCTTTTAAACATTATATGACTAGTAATATAAGCACAAATTTTTATATTTTTGCAAAGTGTGTATGCTTTCTGCTATGTGTGGATTGTCATCATTATCGTTTCACAGTTTGAAAATATGTACATTAGATTAGTCATTCTAAATTGCCCATGAGAGAGAGAGAGAGAGAGAGTGAGAATGTGTGGTCCTGAGATACCCCTGCCTTTCGCCCTACATGCCCTGGGATAGGCTCCAGCCTATCTCTATGACATTGGATTAGGGAATGAATGAACGAACATACAAATGAATATTTGACAAAGTACCTTTACCAGTGTCTTTGTTGGTCTATCCCTAATTGTGTCTTATGTATCCTATCAGGAGACCTTAGTCAATACACAGCCCTAGTAGATACCTTATGAAATAGCAAAACATTTCCTGTTTTTTCCACCCAGAACAATGCAAGATGCAAACTGATGCACTCAGATGGAGCTTTGGTGCTTGGAAGGTCAAATACACTATATTGCCAAAGGTTTGTAGTCACCTGATCATCAGAATTTTATGTTTCACATAACACCTTATTCCAGATTTACTTATTCTGTTTTGCTTTTTCCATTATTCTATTAGCATTAGCACTATAATTTGTAGCTTGAATTTAAGATTTGGGTTTATTCAGCTACAACTATTCACAGTATCAGACACTAACATCGAGTATGGTCTGGAGTATAGTCGAACATTGGTGGTTTTTCACTCTAATAATAACTCCTGTGATAATGGAGCTCAGGGGTTTTGTGTGCAGGGTCATTGTCATGCTGGAACACAGTTGGGGTCTCTTAGTTCCAGTGAAAGAAAAATGTAATGCTACAAAAACTAAAACATTCTTGACAACTGTGGGCTTCCATATTTGTAGCAACAGTTTGGAGAGGAACCACATACGGATCTGATGGTCAAGTGACAACCAACGTTGTGGCAATATAGTGTGTCTTGTGTCTGGTAACTGCAAGTGTATATTTTTTTTTTATAGGGTTTCCAGCATTGTATGGATTTGCACTGACTTGTGAAGCAGTTAAGTAGGGCAAAAGCTTTTTTATTGCACTAAAGGTTTTAAGGAAACTGCACAGGAGAATTGACCTGCTACTTCATTTCGTTACTTGTTGTTTAGCGCATATAGACATTTACTATTTTTAGAGGAAATATGATGCACATGCATCCTGTGTACTGATTACTACTGTTGTGTGTAATTTTCTTTTTTTTTTTTTTTTTTTTTTTTTTTAAACCATGTAGGAAGTTTAATCAACCTCTTGTGTGGTATTGCTTATGCTCATTTGCAGTAATTATTCTAACTATTTTAATATTTTATTGCGCAGTGTGCTGAGGTGGTGTGTTCCTGAGTTTTTGGTGCCTTTGAACTCGTTCTGTATGATTGATTTAATTGATTGATTGAATGATTGTATATTGCCAGAATCACACTATGTATGCAGTCTTCACTTACTAACGATGTTTTTGTACATTGGAATATTCTGTATATTAGCTAAACCATGTTCTGTTGCCAGTCCAGCATTACTATGTGTGGCAGGACACCGCTCAGTTCAGTAGTCAATGTAGGTGGTGTTACAGTGGTCTTTCTGTGAGCAGTGCCAGTGTTTTCAGTCCTTGTGGAGATAACTAGTGCATCTCTGACTGATTTGTAAATTCTCCCCACTGCTATGCTCCTGTCCTATAACCGTTATCCACAGTTTGTATCTATCTATGGCCTAAACTACAGCGCTATCTATATATTTATAATCGTTTGACTTGATCTCAGGTGAACTTTTATCAATGTAAATTATATTGTTCTGTTTAAACTGGAAACCATGGTGACAATGTATTTTCTGTATATGTTTTCAAAGTCTGATGCATTTGTATATGTAGATATTAAAGGAAACAATTAACTTATACCATGATTTGTGACTCGACCATGATTTGTGATGCGTCATCAAAACAAGCTTAATGAAGGTCTACAATTTTTATTGAAAACCCCAAACATCCTTAAATATAAGATTTTTTTTTTTACACAACTAAACAACTTGCAATTGAGGGCCCAACAGTGGTAATTAGGTAGAACCTAAACAACTCAGATTTTCCAATTAACCACAGAACCACCACTTCTCCACCATTATTATTCTGTTAATTATACGTTTTCTGTTAATTATACAAGTTGTACATTTACATTTCTAGTATTTGGCCGATCATATGGCAGGTCATATCCAGCGGGACTGTCCAGGGTCCCAGTGATGATACGCAAGACAGGTTGGGTAAAAAATATTTCATTGTTGAAATAGAAAACATGGGGGCACTGATTTTCAGACAAACAGTACCTTCTGAGGACAATCCAACTCTGATCGGTATCTACTGTCTCTGTCTGTGTCTACTATATATTACTATATATCATTGATGTAAAGTAGTACACAGAATTTATTAACAACTTCACTTGTACAGCTATTTGCTGATTTTACTGCTTTACTTGCCGAAACCTTTTAGTAGATGCTCAAAATAGTTGTTAATACTTTTACGTTTACACCCTTTATTTAATGTCTCTGGTACTGTGCGTTAGAGGGATTATGTTTTCACATCATCTGTTTAATTTGTTCACATTTACATTTCTGCTGTTGGGCAGATGCTCTTATTCAGGGCAACTAACAATTATTAATTTTTTTGATTAAATTTACATCCCATATTCAACACATTCATTTATTCAGCCTCTTACCCGCTTATTCCCTAATTCGGGGTCACTGGGGTCTGCTGGTGCCTATCACAGCTCACATAGGGCGAAGGGTACACCCTGGACGGGTCGCCAGTTTATCTCGTTCACTCCTATGGACAATTTAGAATCACCAATCGAACTAATCTGCATGTTTTTGGACTGTGGGAGGAAACCAGAGGAAACCCACGCAAGTGCGGGGAAAAATTGCAAACTCCGCACAGAAAAATCCCCGGCCCAGGAATCAAACCTGGGACCTTCTTGTTGTGAGGCGACCGTGCTATCCACTACACCGTCCTATACAACACATTAAAATATATTAATAATAAAATATAATGAAATTTAATTAAAAAAAATGTAACCAGAAAAAAATGCATATTCGTGTATATAAATATATATCAAAAATATTGGTTATTAAACATCTTACATTTCCACACACACTAATATATTTTGTTAGTGGATGAATCAATAATCTTGGTACCATGAAGCTTAACAATATCAACCTGTACCTTCATGAGTAGTGTTTCTTTTTTGTTTGGCTTAACCTTGGATTGTTGGTGTTGTTCAGTTCTTTTAATTAAGTTAAAAACACATGGAAAAACTGCATGCAGTGTATTGAATGAATATATATATTTCACTTTCTTGCCTTTTTTAAAAATCGATAAAAGATCAGTATTTTCTTTTCAGTCTGACCATCCATAAACAATACAAAATGCATTCGGAGTTACTTTTAGCGATTCCTACTTCCTGCCCTTGCACAAACAATCACTTAAAAGTTGGTTCGATTGGAGTTCGATGTATTTGTACTTTTGTAAATCAATCATAACTATCAATAAAATGGTTTCATTTTTAATCATTGTTCTTTGATATTGGTCATCAAAGCACTCCAGTATCAAGAGCTTGTTCGGTGTTTCACTGAGCTACACGGCTCACTTTGAATGCAATCTGTCCATAGTTGTCCTTCAACGGTTGTAACCCCCAACCGATTCACTCACACTCATACATATCCGTGTGTGTATGTGAATGTGCCTTAATATTCATCTTGGCTGTGGTTGTGTGTGTGTGTTTGTGTGTGTGTGGGTTAATGATAGTAATTCTCAAACTCAATTCCTGAGTTTGCCTCTCTGACGCTGTACTTCCAGTTAATGAGGTAACGAAAGCTTGCCAATTACTTTTCCAAAGTTACATACCACAGTTGGGATGAAGAGACCTACAATGTTGGGAAATCTGTCTGTTGTTCCACCAAATCATCACCTGTTTGTTTATATGTCATTAATTCACCTGTAAATGTATGATTTCTGTGATCAAAATTTTTTCCATGTCTCTGTCCTTTTAGTCTATGTTTACTTCAGCTCACCTCGTTTTCCTTTATGGCCAGCTGTTCTGAAAATCTTCCATGAAGAACGGTCCACCAGCTGCAGTAGACGAATCCCTTGTATATAATATCCTGAGGTTTGTATAATAAAAAATACGGATCACTATCTTGAAAGATGGGTTATTTATATTAATGGTAGTGCAGGGAGGAGTTGAAGATTTCCATCTAAAGTTTCAGGTGCTTGCCAGCTCATTGGCCTTTGAGTGAAACTACTTCCATAAAGAGGAAGATGGCATTTCCTTCCACCATCAGGGAATGCAATATAAACCTTCAGATAATGCCAGCTTCCTGCAGCAGTCACTGTTCTCCCTCAACTCTTTCGGCTGTGAGCTTCTCTTTACCTTCTTCCTGTCTGATCATAGGTGAGCGCTTCCATTCTTGTTCTTTAGGCATTTGTGCTGCTGGTTGTAACCCTGTCTGCTGGAATAGTCCCGTCTGATCTAATTTTCTCAGAGGTAGAGGGTATTTTATGCTTTTAAAGTAAACAGATGTTTATTACAGACCTCTAATGGGCAATATATATGTATTCTTTTATAATGATGTTGTTTTAGAATTATTAGCTGAGCATCCTTTTTACCTTGGTCTACCTTCACTTAATATGCATACGTTGGCAATGAACTTGTGCTTTAAATGAATTATATTTTTTAAAATAATATTTTAAGTCTAAATTCTAAATTCTGACCACACCTAAAATCCTTTTGTATTTTCAATGTATATATTTTAATAAATTGATGTGCATGTATAACATATGTATATAAAACATTGCTCAGTGGTTTTATATATA
>JAOTRA010000008.1:4051017-4076070 GCA_026260255.1 Pseudolaguvia tuberculata | reverse complement strand
GAGAACATGCAAACTCCACACAGAAAGACCCCAGACCCGGGAATCGAACCCAGGACCTTCTTGTTGTGAGGCGAGCGGTAGCGTAGCGTTCTTTACAACTATTATCCAAATACCCATTATCTTCCTTCTGTTGGCTATTACAATAAACAAACCTGTCTGGATTTAACTAACTTCAATCTTCAGTCTGGGTATATGTTACAGGTATTTTTCGTTTAGGACTTCTGCCTGACATTAGACTTTAGAGCTTTACCGCATATTTAAAATTAGAATCATACCTAGCCCCATTCCTACATTAGGTTGATTGGAACCTGTACAGGGTATACTCTGCATCTCACCCTATGTGTGCTGGTATTTTAGAAAAATCTCAAATCTACACACATTGGGTTTTTCTGTATTTTAGAAAAAACAACAACATAGATTGGCTTTAATTAAACACTACAGATTGAAACGACTTTAAATGACTTCATAAATAACATGTTTTCTTTCAAATAGTAAAGTCAGTTTATTACCTGACAAGCTGTATACAATATTATTTAATACAATTCATTTACAAAATAAAATAATCACTAGTGTGAATGTTGCATTGTTTTTAACAGGATCTGAAAATCTGATGTCTTTGTAAAAAGAAGAAGACAAGTAAGACTGAGGTCTGCCAAGGAGACTTTATTGGAAGTGGAGGTGGATTAGTGGCCTGGGGGTGGAGGGTATCATCTTACATTTCCCCAAGGAGCAGCCACATGACCTCACCGATCTGATGGAGGGAGGGGAAAAAAGATGAACTGCAGCCTGAGGTCTGTCAATGGGAACCACATGCAGAAACTAGGCAGAGAGAAAGAGGGAGGAGAGTTGAACAAAGGAGGGGTATAGGGAGGTTGTGACTAAAGCATGTCACTCGATGTTGTGTGAATCTCCGTTGATATTTTTGCCAGGCAACGCTGAAGACAGGACGTAGGAAAAGAGCTCACAGGAAGAGTGATAATTGTGTGGTATTGGGAAATACAGACAAAGGTTCTGAAGCCCAGAGGACAATTCCTGCAACTCTATTTAGTCCAAAAAGCAACAGACTTCAGAGAAATGTCAAGTGCAATCTTAAGACGAAACTCGAGCAAGCAGGGCTTACAGAATCTCCTTAGGTAAGTCTTTGAATGAGATGTAATTTAATACTGTAGTATGGTTTAGTGTTTATAGTAAAGCCTAACAGAGTGTAACAGCCACAGTGTTGGTCAAATAGGGTGAACTTTGTTCTGCATAAAAATTCAACATTTGTTTGAAATGATTGGTTTTATGTAGATCCTAAAATGTCTTCTTCTAAGGTCAAATAACAACACTATAATTATGTATACCACTAATTTATTTCCCAGAATTGGTTCACTCTTAGTCCTTCACGTTGATCATAGCTGGGTCACTATTTCTGCTGCTAGAGACTTTTT
Source organism: Pseudolaguvia tuberculata (assembly GCA_026260255.1). Lineage (NCBI taxonomy): Eukaryota > Metazoa > Chordata > Actinopteri > Siluriformes > Sisoridae > Pseudolaguvia > Pseudolaguvia tuberculata. The sequence goes on along the minus strand of JAOTRA010000008.1, from coordinate 4,074,640 downwards.
TGAGTCTTGCTGAGAGAGTTTATTGTTTCTTTAGGATGTGGACTGGATTTATTGACATAACAAGGAAAGGTCAGAATTTGGTACGTGCAAAGGTCCACTTACTAAATTTTAACAGAAGAGACCACATGACCTATGCTTGGGGCTAGAAATATTGAAAGAATGAGTCTCTGAAATTGTTTCCATGTCCTCTAGCGCATTTGAAATTGTATTCTTTATGACATATAGTCAGAATTAACATCATTTAAGGTACAGTTCATTATAAAATTGAAAAAAATTGCAATAGGGGTAAATAGATAAGAAATATAAATAATTGCAATCAGCAAAATTACATTCTGGAGCATTTTTTAATGAATAAACTTCATACAGTTTGTAGTACCTGTAGTGCCTGCCTGTTTAAAAAACAAAAGTGTCAGGGTTTTTGTTTATTCACTTTCCAACAACTATATTGATAAAGCTCCTAAACCTAATCTTGTTTATGCATGAGATTAGGATTACCAAAGTATGCTAAGAACAAGTTCTGGACAAATGAGAATTTTACTTCACATATCAAGCCTGGCTTATAGATGAGGCTAGTGCTTTAGTGCTCTTCACGGGTTTTGCTGTATTTATGTTTGCAGAACCAGGGATTGGACAGGATCAGGTGTACTTTGTCAAAAGCATTTCATGAGCTATACACAGGTTGCATTGTAGAGGGTGGATTCTTTTCTCTGGGCTTCTATAAAGCTGCCAAAACAGTTCTTTCTTCTAGCTGACATGTTGGATTTGTCCTCAAATGCAGACCATTTATCTTTTTATTAGTGTATACTTTGGAGAACCTACCAGACATAACACTAATGATACATAACTTCTTTTTATGTTGTGCATACACGTCACAGACGTTTAAGAATCATTATCAATCAATCATTTCATTGAACACTTTTTTCTGCATAAGTGTGTACCTAAGCAGTCGGAACAGTGTGATGCATGATAGCTTAGTGTAAATCAAGCTTCTTATCATTACATAATGCTACATAATTCCTTGTATGTATTTTACTCTCTTGGGTAAGACAAAAAGGAGCTATAGATAAAATGTGATCTGAATGATGTATTGGTAGAATAAATAAGTGTTGGACATACAGTGTGCTTATCAACACAAAAAGTGCACTATGTACAGAGATGGATCGTTTTGATCCTTTAGACATTTGTAGGAAAAGCTTGCGCTTGCCTAAAGGAAAAAAAATCGCAGCTGTTAGGAAAAGTCTTCAGCCAGCCCTAAAATTTGTGGTTTCTTTTGCATTTACTAGAACTACAACCAATGGAAAATAGAAACAAATAAAGCAGACAAGGAATGAAATAGAGCAAAAAGTTTTAGAAGAAAAAGCTAATTAAAATGTTCTTTTGCTTAATGCCTGTCAAAAAATATCACGAATATTTGTTACAGGGGTGGATCATGTGATAAATCACATTGAAATTGAAGTGAATCCTGCGTTGCTTCTGTAACAGATTCAAAAAATATTAACATGGACAGAGGCTTACGGGTGATATCTATATCTGATTATTGTCCAACTCATTTAGACCTTTAATAAAAAGTTTTGAGTTATTATTACCCCGAGAGCCGTATGGGATGGACATATGGGAACTATAAACAAACATTGCCATTGTTGGTCCAGCCATGAGTGAGCTGATCCCTGGCTGTTTTGCTGCCCTCACTTCTGTTTGCGATACTGTGATAAGACCTGCAGGAATGTGGAGGGGAACGTGGGGGGGATAGGTGTTTGTGCTAAAGGGGCAATAAACTCTCAGCCATTCCATGAAAGAATGGGTTTATGAAAGTTAAGTGTAAACAGACCTGGCCTTAATTACACTGGACATTATTGTAAAATGTTTTATTGTACACCAGTAACCTAATCTATTACTAATTCTTGATACCAAATTGGTTTAGACCATCAGAAAAACCCTCTTATGTGACTAGAGAAGTGGTACCTGTGAATTTACACACTTCAGGCAAGACAAATGGGCTGTGCAGTTTGTTCACTGTTGGTATCACTCAGACATAACACACTGACTGGCATTCCTGGATGTTAGAGTTCTCACTTCTTTACTAGTTATATTACTTAAAAGAGTTTGAGTCCTGTCTTGTTAGTGGATAGCATAAGGGTCTTTTTTCCACTGTTTAAATTACAAGCTGCTAGATATAGTAATTAGTGCGAGTTCCTGCACTGGGGTTTTCCACAAATGTTAAATTGGTGCCTTAGACTTTTCACAAACTCCTTTTTACACATGGGAGAGTTGTGTAAGGCATTTGTTGAGTCTTTGCTGTTTACTGCCAGCAGGGAGCCATTCAGCTGGTCTGGGTCAATGACTCTATTTTACTCTTGAAATATGACTCACTATGATGATGTCATCTGACTCAGCTCCTTAGCCAGTTGATTCCCCAAACCCAATGTACTCACTAAAGGATTTTCTTTTTTCTTTTTCTTTTTAAAAGAAAGGCTAAAGAGAGAACAGAACTCCATTTAGCAATTTCAGTTGAGGGTATGCAGCTAGAAAAAGCGACGCTTAGAAAAGCTGTTGTGTTTGCTAAGCAGTTTTTCCAGGAAATTCAATTGTTGTTTTATCTTAAAGTTGCTTACACAATGAATACAAAAGTTATATATTAAGCACAATCCTAGGTCTTATTCAGAAATAGAGTTTGTTAACATTTCGAGTATAAAAACAAGTGTGTAAGAGATTTCTATTTCTAAATTTCCTGGATTTACTGACATCTTCCATAGTAGCTTATTTTTCTTAACTTGACAAAATGCAGATTGCTTGATTTGGAACATGCATGTAGCACATTCCTACTGTGATAGCAAAATGAAATACAAGCATATCCATTGTATTGTTTTATGTTACATAATGTCTTCATTTTCGGAATGTATCCTATAACAAAAAACATAATGGCAACCTAATATTGAAACCTACAGTCACGCTTTAACCCATATTATTCACAATATATAATATAAACAAGAATTCTTCAAAACATGACACATTAATGTACAAAAAATGTAATGACATTTTATTGTTAAACTTGACTTGACACACAGACAGAAGAGTGACCGATCTGGCTGTGCAGTCAGTGATTCATTATGTTCTGCTACAGGTTAAGGCTTGTTCTGGTGTGAATTAACAAGCACAATAATAGCCAAGTGAAAGCTAATGCCTGCACCCATTACCACCCCTTCTATCAACCACCCGCCCCTTTTCTAACTCTATTCTGCCTTCAGGCTTACTTGCGTTAGTCGTAGGAAGCTGAATTAATAGTGCTGAGAAAGGTGTGTGCGATTGTTGTTTTTCTTTCTCTTTGCTAAAAATTATACCCAAATACAAACAGTTAAAAAGTAGTCTAGTCTTTTTTAGGGTGCATAATGGTAGGGGCCTAAATTAGACTTTTTTTATGATCCAATCTTTAAGCCTGAGATTGCTAGACATATCACAGCAAAATGAATGACCTCATCGCTATCATGATGTCATGCAAGAGACTTGTGCCAGGAAATAAATAATAAGAGCGCATGAAAGTTTTGGTTGATTGCCACAAGTAATAAAACTTTTAGTTGAACTTTTGATTATCACCACATGTTTTCTTTTCTTTTTAATAAACATCCATAGCAATATTTGATTCATCCTTTCTTCTTTTATTATATTATTGAATTAACATTTTAAAACCTTCGTTAAATTCGATGTGTTTATTATGTGACAAATATGCCTGTAATGACATTGAACAGAAAGAAGGGTTTTGCTGCACCTCTCCATCTGGTTTGTACCCTTTTACCCTTTCCCCTACCTTCCTAGACCGCTTTCTCTTCTGCCTGTGGACTTGTGTTGACTGGGTTTATGCCTGTTGCAGTAGTGAGAAAGACAAGAATGAATGTCTCTTTACAGCATAATAGCTCATTCAAAATCTTAAAAGTATCTGTAGCTATATCTACCTAGCTATGTTATACCATTTCCTTATATAATCATTTATGGACCTCCCTTGGAATACACAGTCTTAGGGGCACGTCATAAAAGCCACTGGAGCAGATTGTGGCTTTAGTGGTAAGAAGGTCTGGTATGCATTAATAGCCTATTAGTGACATATATATGCTCTTAAGTCATTCAGAAGCCAACTTTTGTTTATTGTAATATGACACCCAAGCACCCAGATGGAAACTATTTGAGACCCTACACACAATCTCTCACAGAATCACTACAATAAAAAGACAAACATTTTCTCTGGCATACAGATAATCTTTACTTTAGAAAGATATTCTATCAGAATTTGTTAATATAACCTGTTATACAAGGCTTCTGCTTTTATGTACACTTTCTTTCCTCTACCACAACCGCAAACATGTACACACACGTGCATGCACATGTCCCAGGCACAATGGCTGAGAGTGTTTACAGGCTAACCAAACACAAGGATGCATTAAAATCTCTAGCGTGTTGAGTGTGTGTTTATGTGTGTGTGTGGGATGACTTTGCTTAGTCAGATCTGTTTCTTGACCTTGACACAGATGGTCCATTGGCTTATTCTCTCATTTCGAGGATGAAACACACTATTGTTTAGAGAACCTTCCAAATATTCTGTAAACAATCACTGTGTCTCTGTGTGCCATGTGACTTGAGAATTTTGTGTGAGAGTTTTTTTTATTCATTTCTTACGCAATATAAAACTAATCAATCTGTATTGATTGTTGATATGCAAAGCAATATTTCATATGTATGATGATGTCATTTTGTTGACATCAGAGTCACAGCTCAACGCAGCATTGAGGATGCAGAAGAGATTGAGAGAGAGCGAAGACGCCGGGCCCGAGAGGCTCTCCGAAAGGAAGACGTTATCTGCGGATCAGCTGGATCTCCTCAGGACAGTTCTGGACCCACAGAGGATTGTCTGTAAGTCTTTTTTTATTATACTGCAAAGTTAACCTTTTTAACTACAATGGAGAATGTATAGTATGGAGATGTTTTGTAGCAGTTTCTGTAACTGTCCTGCAGTACATTTTACACAGCTTCCAGGTTTTTTTTTCCAGAACAAAATAATTACAGTCTTTCTGCTTCATAGTTTTCTGACATGCAAAAAGATGCATACATTTTTTGCCATGTTTCAAGTGTTGTTAGAGATCACCCTGCAATTATGGGTTATCCATAGAAACAGCTTGCCTTTCAACCTTTGAGTAATTTTGAGGGAACCATCATACAGTTATGGATTTAATTGGAAATTGTATTACATATTAAAGGAATTTTATGCAGCGTTTTCTATAACTATATAAAGTAGAGGTCAATATATCAGTTTTGCAGATTAATTGATAATATAATCAGTGAAAATCTCTGTTGATAGCATCCGTTTCTGATATGGCTGATAGAGATAGAATATTATATGGAGACAATATATCTAGTTAGCATTATTATCATTGCAGCTTATCTCAATAATATTACAATAAACTTAAGTTTATAACGTTAAATAAATGTATATATGCTTTTACTTTTATACTTGTATTTTAAGTTAATTTTCATTTTAATTCAGTCATTTCTATATTATTGGTTCATTAATTGGTTACTGGCAAAGATATCTGTTAAACCATCATTGGTTAACCATAAATATAAGTAGAAGTATTATAGCATAAGTCAACAGCTACCACCAGCTAAAAAAAGATATTCTTTGTTTCATCAAATGTTATGCCAATGCTCTGCTTTGTTTCATCAGCTTGTAATTTGACATAATTATATTTTATGACAAAAAGCTTATCATCTCCTGCTATAAGCTTTACTATTTATTTAACATTTTGGGGATAATTTTACCATTAGGTTTGTGAATAATTCATTGCATTGGTCTAAATGTGGTTAATTGTTTTAAACAAAGTTCCTTGCTTCATGAACTTATGATGTGTTATGGTGGTGTAAGAATTTGAGTGTCAGGCACAGAGCCCTTGACTTCAAGCTTCAGATTTTGACATGAACTGGAACATCATAGATTAGTGTTTGATTTCACGAATGTCATTTTAGATCAACGTCTTTCTGTGCGACGTTTGCTTTCCCCATGTTTGCATGGGTATTTCCGGGTACTCTGGTTTCCTTTCACAATCCAAAAAACAAGTACAATGTGGTTGTTTATCTATGTATGGCCCGCCCAGGGTGTACCCCTGTCTTTTGTGCGCTGTTATATGCTCCAGCAGACTCTCGTGACCCTAAATTCGGCAATAAGTGGATTAGAAGAAAAATTAATGAATGACTGGTCAGGTGTTCACAATGTTTTGTATTGTGCCTATGTATTGTACATCAGACAATCTGGGACTTGTTCTCGTTGGTTGAAAGCTGATGCCAAGACACATTGATCCTAAATTAATCTAGTAAAAAAAATATGCAGTAATCTTACATGTAACTGCAATGGGATGTTGAGTGATAATGGCTTTATTCATATTTAAATCTCTGTCAAGTGTGATAGAATGTGAACAATTCAAAAGGATGAAAACCTCATTACAAACAGTAAACATAAAGGTTGGGTGATTTGTTAAAGGGCATAGACAAAGGAAGTTGAACCAAAGGACGGAAGTGGAGTCAAACCAGAAAGACAAGACTTACGCAAAACAAACAAGCAATATCACTCAGACATACAGGATGAAGGAAGAGTAGTATAAAGAAGATAAACGGTTTGTGTATTGTAATAACACATAGAAAATGTTATGGAACCTGTAACTAAACATTCTTTAACCTTTTAAAAGTATATATTGTCTGTACAAATTGTTCAAGATTTTCCACCTATATGCTGATCCAACATTGCGTTGTCAAAAAGACAGGAGGAAGAGCTGAGTTGAAAATGTTGAGATTTTCATTGGGAGTAACTAGGATGGACAGGACTAGAAAGGAGTTTATTAGAGGGACGGAGCATGTAGGATGTTTTGGAGACAAGGTGAGGGAGGCTAGGCTGAGATGGTTATTGGTAGAATGCTGAGGATTGCAGTGTTGGGCAGAAAGAAAAGTGAAAGACCAAGAAGGAGGTTTATGGATGTGGTGATGGAAGATATGCAGGCAGTTGGGGCGAAAGAAGCAGATGTGGAGGACAGGGTAGTGTGGAGAAGAGCGATCCGCTGTGTGTGACCCCTAATGGGAGCTGCCAAAAAGAGAAGAAGAAAAAAGAAGAAGATGCTGATCCAACATCATAATCCATATCATTTTCCCAAACTAGAATTTCACCTCTTTTTAATCTTGTTTGTTGAAATGAATGCTTCTGAGACTTCAGTTCATCTTTACTTGTGATGTCTATTCTCTCTAATATGTATCATTAGACTCTGTGCTATCATTTTTCTATCTTTTTCTGTGATTTCAAGTGTATCATGTGTTAAGTAGGATCAGGTGTTATTCATACTGACATCTGTTACTTGTATCTGCTTGCCCTGTGGCAAGAGAACAAGAGCAACAACAAAACCACCTAAAAAGCTCAATCACACCTCAAACATCTGCTTCCTCGGATTGCGTTTGAAGCTAAATGCTAGTGTTAATAGGATTGAATGACGTAAGGCTGTCATTTTATGACTAGATATTTGGAGCTATGCTGCTGCAGGTCTTTCAAACCCACGTGTTGCTTTGCCACATGGGGCCTGTTACTGGGTTTTAAGTTGAGCACATCTCTCATAAAGTAATTCTTCTTATTTTCTTGTTACTATTGTTAAAATTACATCTCCATAAAATTACATCTCCCTATTTAATTCAGTTCAATTTTATTTTATTTGAATAGTTCTTTTTTACACCTTCAACTAAGTTAAATTGTGTAAAATCTCAAAACAAGCACATGAGTCTATATGATTGTGCAGCTGCTATAAACTCTCAGATTACACGGATTTTCACAGATGTTTCATTATCCAGAGACAGAAATGTAAAACCCCTTATTTTGCTGCCAAAATTGTGACATTGAAGTATGACCATAAAAAATATATCCACATCTTGAGATAATCACATATGATAAAAAGAAAATGCATGGGTAAAAATGAAACTAAGTAACTGGAGAGGTAATACAATTATGATTTAAACTGCAGTCGTATGAATGTCAATATAAAGGTTTACAATTATAAATAAAATAAAAAAAATAAATAAATATATATATATATATAACTATATATATATATAGTTACAAGAATAGCATATAGGTTCTATGAACCAAGGTTTTTGCTGATCTCACATTTTTTTGTGTGTGCAGATTTGAGAGTGAACTGAAACCAAGCAGCTCTGGTACACTGGAAGAGGATGAAGGTTTCAGTGACTGGACTCAGAGGTTGGAGAGAGGCAGACAGATTAGGCAGGAAGAAAAAGAGACAAGAGAGGCAGACTTGGAGGTTGAAAGAACTATGAACAAAGGAAGCAGGAGAGGGGAGATCAGCTCTACCATACTAAATCTACAGCATAAAGGAAAAGGTAAAGTGGAAGAAGAAGTAGTGATGAATTATTTGCCGACAAGGAAGAACAGTGAGAAGTGCATGTTATTTGGAGACAAGTCGAGCAGGCTTATGGCCCGAGACACACCAGAATGGAAGGAAGATTCAATCACAGTTAACAAGAGACACGTGGAAGAGCCAAAACCACACATAGAGGAAAAGGTAAAGCTGACATTTTATAAAGTGTATTTTAAAGAGTGTACATGATTTAGCCCTGAGAATGAGATGGTTTACCAGGCACAAGTCATCCCATAGTACAGTATACAGATTCTCCTCAATTCTCTGTAGGATAATTCTCTGTACAGTAAATCTATGAACAAAGCAGTTATTATACATCTAACAATAACTTTATTATACAATTTGGTAAATCCTCAGGTTAAAGAAGTGAGAAAAGAAGTGAGAGTCTCATATACATCTAAAGTCTTCCTGCAACAAGATAGATCCCCCACCACTAACAGTGAAGATCCTGCTCCAGAGGAGGCCATGCCAAATCTGCTTAAAACCAAGAAAAGTACAAGGTGAAATTTTAAGTTTTTGTAGTATTTATTTCTTTGCTTTTCAGCGTCATGCCAGCATTGGTGCAATTAATCATGGAAGAGACATATTTGTACTACCGACTTGTTTACCTAACATACATAATTTGGACTGTGGGTAAAAACCGGGGTACCCAGAGTAAACCAACACAAGCATAGAAAGAAAATAAAAACTCTGCAATGAAAAATCCCAACCCTTGGGCAGCACGGTGGCGTAGTGGATAGCACGTTCGCCTCACAACAAGAAAGTCGGGTTCGATTCCGGGTACTCCGGTTTCCTCCCACTGTCCAAAAAAAAAACATGCAGATTAGGTTGATTGGTGAGTCTAAATTGTCCATAGGAGTGAATGTGTGTGTGAATGGTTGTTTGTCTATGTGTTGCCTTGAGATGGACTGGCGACCCGTTCAGGGTGTACCCCCTCCTCTCGCCCTATTTGTGCTGGGATAGGCGCAGCAGACCCCCGTGACCCCGAATTCGGATTTATGCGGGTAAGAAGATGAATGAATGAATGAATGAATGAATGAATGAATCAAACATGGGACCCGAGGCAACAGTGCGAACCGCTAAGCCACCATGCTGGCCATATTGTTTATTGTATAAAATGTATGTTATATAATTTTCTGCTTTACTGCTAATTCTGAACCAACACATAAAGCAGAGCTACTAACCATTCTGGTAGTTGATCAATAATCTATGTATTAACATTCTTACTTAAATCATTTTTAACGGCTTATTATACCAGACATTTCTTTAACAGCACGATTTGTACAGAAACGTGGTTGCCTGTTGTAATATTTTGTCAGTTGCATTAAAACAGAGATTGTCACACAGAGACTTGTCAGAACCTGCTGAAATGAATAATCTTATAGTCTGCATATTGCAAAATGTTATTACTCACAGAATTCCAGTGAAATTTTCTTTTAATTAAATATACAAGGTTGTAATTTGTAAATGCTAAATAATTCCTTTATGAGCATAACCGGTCTATAATGAAACAATTTGGAAATCTATTATGCCTTTATTAAATGACTGAGAACCTTTTGAAGCAACAGAAGAGCTAAATAAAGAAAAAAGCTGATATTGTCCTTGTGTCACACATGGCTTCTTGCCAGGGGACTTCTGATTTCTCATGTGTTTCCTTCCTTTCTTCTGTTCACCTACAGCAAGATCATAGGTCAGAGCTCAGAGTTGAGGGAACAGGCAGGGGGAAATCTGGAGACAGAACAGAAGTTGGAAAAGATCCGACGAAGCCACCAGGAAAAAGAAAGCCAGGAGCTGGAGCAGCTTCGTCAGCGTCAGGCTGAGGCTGAGGTGGAGCTGGAAGAACTAAAGAAGAGGAGAGAGGAACGCAAAAAAGTGCGTGAGGAAGAGGAGCGCAGGAAAGAAGAAGAGGAGCAGCAGCGGCTGGCAAAGGAGGAGGTTAGTAGGGTGAAGTTCTGTTAATGTATTCATGTGTTGTATATAACCAAAGAAGTATGTGTGACTGTTAATATTCATTTGGAATGTTTTAAAGGAGGAGAGAAGACGGATGAAGGAAGATATCGAGAGGAGGAGAATGGAGGCGGCTGAAAAGAGGATGAAAAACTTTAGTGTGTCCTCAGATGGGGATGAGTCCTTTAACCCTCTCAGTCCAAAGAGTCCCACTTTTAAGGTAAAAGACAACACAGTAATGTAGGTAGTCCCGATTTGAACTATTTATGTATACTGTGAATACACACTGATGAAAAGATTGAATAAAACTGATTCAAATACATGTTTTCCAGATGATACATTTCATTGAAAGTTGTAAGTTGCATGTGTTTGGGATGACTGTATGTGTTTGTTTGTGTTGCCTTTTACACTTTACTGGATACACGTAGGCTGCATTTATACTGCATGTCCAGAGGCCCAATCCCGATGTTCTGACTAAATCTGATTATTAATTGATGGACTGATTACCTTATCCTTTAAAACTGGTTCATAAACGATTTTTGCATTTACTGTATACAGGGCAATGTAATCCAAGTTAGATGTACTGATCAAAAAAGAAGGTAAAAACAGTGCAATAACCAATGAATGAAAATAAAATGTGTGTGTGTGTGTGTGTGTGTGTGTGTGTGTGTGTGTGTGTGTGTGTGTGTGTGTGTGTGTTCCCAGTAAGGAAAATATCGGAATTGGGTCACTTGATATGTGCAGTATGAATGCGGCCATAATGTGCATGTATACTCTTATTAAAAGGTTCAAATATTTAAAGCCTATTTGAGAAATGTATGTGCTTTTGTAGCAATGGTTACAAATATTAACCATCCAAAGAATTTGTAAGGAACCTTTTTTAAAGAGAGTAGGCTATGTGATTTTATGCCTTTTCATGACATGCATTATGTGTTCATGTATCCATTTATATTGCTGTTCAGTCTGTGCTCAATGGGTGCCGTATTGTATAAGAGAGCCTGATAATATTAGCATAACAATTTATAGTGAACTGTGTGATGATTGGTCAGTGTTTTTGTTTCGCCAACATTATTACTATTATTTAATTTTACAAATAAGTTGTGACATTATTATTATGCTGCTAAGTGTGCCTTTTTGCTGTAGTAAATTATCCTAATACACTTATTACAGTTAATTTCTAAAAGGATATTCATAATATTTTATTTTTAGCCAGGTTATATCCCAAAAGATGACAAATGTATGGTGACCTCAGAAATAATTTCATACAAGCTTTAAATTCTGAATCATTTATAATTTTTATAAAGAAACATGTAGGCTATTGCTGTTGTTTGCATTCAACATGCACTCTATGGGGCGGTGCGGTGGTGTAGTGGTTAGCACGGTTGCCCCACAACAAGAAGGTCCCGGGTTTGATTCCCGGGCCAGGGATCTTTCTGTGCGGACTTTGAATGTTCTCCCCGCACTTGCATGGGTACGATTGGTGATTCTAAATTGTCCAGTCACACATGTGAATGTGTGTATGTGTGAATGGTTGTTTGTCTGTGTTACCCTGAGATGGACTTGCGACCCATCCAGGGTGTACCCCTGCCTCTCGCCCTATGTGCGCTGAGATAAGCACCAGCAGACCCCTGTGACCCTGAATTAGGGTGTAAGAAGATGAATGAATGAATGTACTGTATGAATACAACAGTAATAATCCTTAGTTGAACTGATTAAAAATTTTATTTATATTTAAATAATACTAAAAAGGTACCTGGAAGTATCATCCATCCATATCATGTTCTTATCTCCTTTCCTAACGTAAAAGCCTATTGATATTTAGAGGAGCGAACATATGTGAAACAGAAAAGAGAGTGGGGTGTGGGACCGGAAAAGGAATTGAACCCAGGTCATCTGGAGAACAACAGTATCATGTTTGTGTCGACATGCTACCCATTATGCCACAATTCTGATAGTGGCTTGTAAATCTTAACTTAAATGACCATATATCAATCTAATGACTTTATTATGATCATATACACTATCTGTCACTATCATATAACACATATAATCAAATCATTCTTTATCCTGCACTTTCTTGTCCCCATTGGTTTTCATTGTCATTGCTTTTATCTGAAACAAAATAATATATTAATAAGAGTTTTGCTGCAATATTGTGCTTCTTTAACCATTTCCATCTATTTAATGTGTTGTTGGGGTGTGCCTAGTGGCCCTATACAACCAGTTTGTTTGTGGTTCTAGTTCCTCATCTAATCTTATCTTACCTTATCACCTTATCTGTTTTACACATTGATCAATTGGTAATTGGTCTTCCAGGTCATCACACAAGTATGCATGCTTTTCTGTCTGCTGGTTCACAAGTTCTATCTGTACTGTGGGTTATTGGTTTGCTGTTGTTTCTGGTGTTTCAAATCTAAGGTTCTGAGCTTGCTTCTGCTTGCATGTGCAATTTCAGAGAGAGCATGAAGAAAGGTTGACAGCAGAAAGTACTTGCTCGGTGAGTTGGGGCTCGATCAGCCAGTAGAATGTACAGCAAAACAAGGACATCTAATGTGGGGCTGAAAAGAGAGACACTAAGCATACACACCGATTGATTATTCATTTTAATACCCAGTTGATTGCACGTGTATTCATGAAATACACATGTATACCCTCAATAATGTTTTTCATCTATAAGCAATGAAAAATCTAGAGTTACTTCTATTAATTGTAAAGTAAACTTGGAAGGAAAATTCTCACACAATCAGTTGTTAATTGTTTCTGTCTCGTCCTTACAGATTATAGACAGAACAGAGTCCTTGAATCGTTCTTTAAAGAAAAGGTAAGTTTATTTAGATCAGTCAAGCACCAGAAAACATGACACGCTTATAGTTACATAGTGAAAAATTATTATTATCAGTCTTGGGTTAACTATAAATAACATTAGACTAAAAGTAAAGCTTTTAAACAAAATGGCTAAGGTTGAAAAGTAAACATTGACATAAGTGATTGAGTGACTTAGGTCACCTTCTTATGCTGTTAGTTCATCCCCTTTTTTTTAGCAGTGATTTATGGGTCAAGTAACATGGTCCAGATGTGGAAAGTGTGTGTCCTTCCTCTGATGGCTGCTGAGATATTGTGATATACTGAGATTAGGCTCCGTGCAGTCTGAGGCAGAAAATGATCAGTAACTTTTTGAAATGCAAAGTTGAAGAGTTATTAAGATTGAAATGGCGAATTTTAGGGTCAATAAATGACTGTATACAAAAACTAAACTGGAGTCCACAAAAATAATTTGTTAATATATTGTCACATTTTAAACAAAAATCTTATCATTTAAAATATGATTGTCTTGTACTTGTTTGTAGTATTTAAAATGCTACAATAATACATGCAATTTTTGATAAATTAAAACGGTGTGGAAATGGTAGTCCAGTCGTTAAAGTATTGCACTTCTAATTGTAAGATCGATTTGATTTCTAACGTCACAAAATTGTCACTGTTGGACCACCTGCATAAGGCAATTACTCAGATGAATAAAAGAGATTAAGTTGCTCCAAGAATGTATGCCAAATGCTGTAAATGTAAAACACTTTAACAGGGAACAAAATGTGTAATAATAGAATATGTGTTATATTGTTTGGCTGTTGGCAGAATAACATTTTCCCTATATATGTCAGTTTGTAAACAGCATTTGTCTTGAGAAACCATTACGTCATCTCCAAAAGAGCAAGTTAATCACCCGTTTGTATCATTAATGACTAACACATGTCTCCCAGATGTTCACTGCTGTAATACATATGAAATGACTGGCATGTGAATAAAACAGCATTAAATTTCCCAGCCTGTCTTTTTCCCCTACAGTCATGTATTGTTCAGACCAAAATAAGAAATAGGAATAAGTCCAGCATTATAAAATGGCACCCCAAAGTGAATGGTAACAGTGTTATAGTGTATACTTAGTAGCTACAATATCTCTGAAGGGGCATTGTACAAAATTTGACATAATCATTTGTCTTATTCTTTTATGGGCTTATGGCCAGAAGATTAGATAAGATGGTAATGTTTTTGGGTCATGTAGCTGTTAACAATCCATGATCAACTGTCTTTGTTTTGGAAACAGCAACAGCTTCAAGAAGACTCAACCACCGCTACTATTATCCAAAATTGATGACAAACGAGAACAGTACACACATGCTGTGGAGGTTAGTTGTTGCAAATTGAGTGATTCCTTAAAGATGTAGATTACTACTGATCCCAGTTTAGCATTGCGTAGGCTGATTCTACTTCAGCATAAAGGACACTGATCCCAGTTAAACATTAAGATTAGGAGAACATTAGGATTCTTCAAGCCACAACACTGACAAGCTGCCCATTAAGCAAATCCGTTAGTCCAGCATCATAACTGACCCTGTGCTATGGATATGTAATCAGAAAGATACAGATTGAATTTAGCAGAAATCTGTTTCTTGTTAGAGAATAAACAAATTCAGTAAATGTTTATCATTAAGGCTCTATAAGCAATAATAAATATGTCCTATAAAAGTTTAATGAAACATGATAGTGTGGAGTAAAATCCTTGCAGTTTTGTATTACAATCGTTTAAGTCAAGTGAGCACTTGATGTTCTTTAGAGCCACTTTGCTGTCACTTGCTCAGCAGTCATTTCAAATGAATAGGACTAATTAACTAGAAGTAGTTTTAAGCTGCGTTTTGTAGCTTGGTGTATGAAAATAAACATCTAGAAGATATTGTAAAGATGAAGTATATTGGCAGATGGAAGGATCAATCTCAGATTTATCTTGTTATTTACATAAATTGCTTATTGTTTCATAACAGGATCTTTATTATATATTGTAGATCTCATCAAAAGAACCAAAGGCACCTAAGTCAGCTTTAGTGGACATGCCCTGTGTTCCTGAACCAGTGGTTGCCAAAAAGAACCTGTTTGAGGCAGGAGACACCCGGAACCAAAGCACATCCAAAGGAATGCCATCAAAGGTCAAAGAACAACCATGCTCACTAAATTACTAATAGTTATACAGAAAGAAAGCTTTACTTTTAAAAAGGAGGATAGGAGTTCATTCATTCATTCATTCATTCATTCATTCATTCATTCATTCATTCATTCATTCATCTTCTTACCTGCTTATTCCCTCAGGGTTAAAATAATGTGTTAATACATGGACAATAGTAAACACTCACTAAGTTTAACTGGTATCTGTAAATTTAAACCATATATAGCAGAGCAGTTCACAGTGAAATGAGACAACGTTTCTCCAGGACCTTGGTGCTACATACAGTAATAAATAAATTAATCAAGGGTCCCAATCAAGCAAGTCAGGGAAGACAGTGTCAAAGAACTGAAACTCTATTGGTGAAAAAATGGAGGACAGAACTTTGGTGAAACCAGACTCAATCAAAGAACCAACAGGTTATTATATGCTGCAGCAAATATTAGCTTGTCAAGATGTTGGTTCCTGTAGTCTTGCCTGGGTGGCTGTCTAAAAGACCCCATACCCCTAAGTATTAGTGTCTCTAAGTGCTGATTCACCAACTAGACAGTGTTCAAAAAGTCATAGATAGGCAGATTTACGGCAACCTTGATATTGCAGCTACTGAATGTATACTGCAAGTAGAATTTAAATTTATTTGCAAATTTGTTATTTGATACAAAACAAATGTTTTGTGCTATTTCATTAAGAATTAGACACATTTCATTTCTTGTTTGTGTTTAGGACACTGATGGACTGAAGGTGGGTGTGGCTGACTTGATCACTCAGTGGGTAAAAGGTAGTCCAGAGAGCGGCAACAGAGCCACTCAGTCTAAACCGAGTGTAAGTGTCAGCTGGCTGGGCTTCTAGTCATGCCACTCTATTGCTATAAACATCACACAATGTCTATAAAGTTGACAGAGTATATATATTATACACAGGTTACACACAGATTTGTGGGGAAAACCAGAGGTGAAGGATGCTTTGAAACGTTGAAGCGGAGGGGGGGAATCAATTAAGTCCCCACCGAAGATACAAAATAATTCAACAGAGGAAGGGATATTTAGACCAGGGGGTGGGGGGAAAATCCCATACAGCAAATTGCACCCTGCCTATACATATCTCTACCTGTACTGTAATAAAGGGTATATGACCAAAAGATTTTTAACAAAGCATTGTGGATCTAAAATTTTGCTTAAAACTTTTTTTTATGTCTACAGATGTAATAAAATGTAGTTTATTGTAACCTGTAAGATTCTTAATTCATTTCACTGCTCTCTGGTGATGGTTGTACTGATTGTTCTATGCCTCGTGTCAGGATGTGAAAGCAGGCGATGTGCTCCAGAAAAAAAACATGTGGGAGATCATTGGAGAAGGCTCAACCATTGGGTGGTCAGGGCAATCAGGGAAGGTATAATTCCATTTGCTATGCTTTTATACCATTTCTTACTCGTATATGTGGTATTTACTTATGTACTTTTGTCTTTACTTGTAGGGCACCTCTTCCAGCAAACGGTACAAGTTTGTTGTTACTGGCCATGGCAAATATGAAAAGATTTCTGTTGATGATGACAATGACAGTGATTATCCAAATGGAAAATCAAGTAAGATATAAGAATTACTTTCATTACTCTCAGTACTTTGTTGCATTATATACTATCGGCACATTTATTTTTTCAATAAATATGACTTTTATAAACATCTGATAATTATAATTTATTTAGCTGCAAGTATGAAAAAAACTAACTAATAATATATTGCATTATTAAACAACCGTATCCATGCACCGTCTTCTCCAAATAAGGAATTTTATTACAAAAAAATACAAAACATTTAATCTAAAATCTTAAAAAGCAATATATTATACAGACCGTACAGAGAATGTGACCCATTCTTTTAAACTACAAGCACATCCACATAAACAAAATGAGAAAAATGCATAAAACATTGACCAATTACATCCCATGTTAATATAAGCCATGCAAAACAGCTGACTATATACTCTTGCTTTGTGTAACCATTCCTGGCACAATTCAGTCAAAATAAAGCTTTATGTAGACCTGCTCTGGTCATTATTTTTTGTATGATCAGTGGTATATTCAAGCTCTTTCCCACACTTACCTTTTCCCCCCACAAGTCTCTATTATCTGTAATTTGCCTTAATTCCATCTATCCAGCCATCCGCAACTTTCTAAAACCCTGTAAATACTGTTCCTTCACTGAACATACAATCAGACTTTTGTCTCAGAGGCATCACTATATAAACAGCAAGTAAAACAATAGAAGAAAAAAGCGAAAAGAGCACCATTTTAAATATAATAAATATCACTGTTAAGATTATCTGTACACTTGCTTAGTCTTGCAGTTTTATTAACTGCTAATTAAATGTCAGCAGTGTATGGCATTAAATCCTCCACATATAGGTCTAGAGCATCAGTTAAGGTTTACATTAATCATCAGAAAAAGTTGATCACATTGATACTGGTACCACTGGTTGCTGGTGCCACGCAGTCGTGTGTGTGCTGATGACTAGAGATTTTCACACTTAAAAGTATCCAGTATTTAGATTTTAAAAAGCAGCAATTCTGTGAGCAGCATAAAGATGCTTTTCTGTGAGCATAACAGTGAGAATAACACTTTAAATGCTGAGGTGGCTTAACTATGCCAGGATCTCATCGGATCAACTGCTCTCTGACAAGAACAATAATCTGGATACAGTAGGCACTAAAATACAGTGTGCTGCTGCTGCCATGTGATTAGGGCTTTGTCAGAAATCACATACTTTCCTACTATTAAAAATGTCAAAGTATGCATATGAGTTCACAGAAAAGACGACTCGTTATATGTGGAAGTGGCTATTTAAGTATCTAAACAAAATAAAAATCATTGTTCCCTGTGGTTAAATTGCACTTCTTGAACATCCTTTCAATGAAACATTAATTTCTGCTGTGATGTCATATGTCATATGTCAGAATATTATTTATACTACCAAAAACAATACTATATAGTATATACTTTTATAACAACTGCGAAGTACGTACATACTTAAATGTAGTACACACTTACACAGTAGTTTGTCATTTCAGGCAGAGTCATTGTGTAAGGATATTCCAAAACCAGCAGTAATTATAGTGTATTTTTTCAATCTTGTAAATGCTTCAGAGATTAAGTGATGACTCCACCATGCCTACAATACAAATTTGCATCTTCCATGATTATAAATAGATTTCAGAATGACTACTTACAAAAAAAAGGAAGATTTTAACACTTAAGCTACAACAAAGTTTACTGTACACTTTTGTTATATGTGACACTATGAGGTAACGCAATGACTTTCCCATGACTTTCCCATGATTCCTCTGTGTAAATCATACACAGTAAGACATTACATTGACTTTCTTATTTAATTTTGACTCAAAGACAGTTCAGTTGTAATACACAGAACTGTACACAATTGCAGTGTCCTTGATATTTCCATTACTTATTACCTAGACAGCTGTAGCTTTTAAAGTGGCGAACCCTTTGGCTGTTCTATTAAAATCTTTGGGTTCTTCATCTTTATTTTTCCGGCTGATGAGACCCATCTCAAACACTGTTGCAATCTTCGTCACGGGACGAGAAGCTGCTTCTCTCAGTCTTCTGGCATCAAATCGAGGACTATACAGAAGAACTGGAAGGCGATGTGCAAATGAAGGAATTTCTTTTGGCTTATCCGATGTAGTCTCATCTGTCTTTTGCTCCTCAGTTTTGTTGGCTTCAATATGTTGCATGATGCTCTCTTTGGTGGCAAACATTTGGAACAAAATAGCGTCCCACATTTTTACAGCTTTGGGAGCATCTTTATTGTCTTTTTCGTTAGTCTTATCTGTTTCTTTGTCATGGTTGTGACTTGTTTCATGAGCAATTTCTTCAACAAACTCTTGTTTCACTTCTGGCTCAGAAACAGGAAACTTGGGTTCCTCTACCTCCACTACTAGGTGTTTCTTGAGACGAGACCAGCCACTGAGTTTTGACTTCATGCCTTTGGGTTTTTGAAAGGCCTTTAAAAGAGGCTCTGCAGCTGGGAGGGTGCCGTTCTCTTTATTATCCGGCTTAGTCTCTTCTGGTATTCTGTCTTTTGTTATTGAATTGTCTTCAACAGGTTTACCTTTGTCTGTCTGATCAATCATTGGCTTGATCAGAGGCTTATCTTCTTTATTTTCTGTCACAGGTATTTCAGAGGCCTTTGTGGGAGGTAGGGCAAATAAAGATTTTTGTTGTTTAATCCTCTCTAGTAAAGACTCAGCAGGCTCTGCAGTCTTCTGTGACAGTGTACTTGTTTTTGATTGATTTAAGCTTCTCTCTGCAATTTGGTCTAAAACCTTTACAGTTTTATCAGAGGAGGGTGGTGTAGGCATAGCTTGAGAATTAGGGGTCTCCTTCAAAAGTACAGCTTCCACTGGTGTTGGTTTGTCATAGGTTGGCGTGCTGATGACAGGAACAGTGGCCATTGTCATTGGCGCTTCTGTGGGTGGTGTTTCAACTGTAGATACAACAATCACTGGAATCTTTACTTCAGCGATTCTAGTAGACTTTTCATTTTTTTCCAATGTAGATATATCTTGCTCCAACTTTTGTTCTGCAACTATTGGTATTGTTAATTCTGCGACTTTAGAAATTGGGACAACAGGAGTTACATTTTCAATAGCAGTAGAAATTGTTGCTGAAATTGCATCCTCTGGTGTCACTGGGCTCTCTGGCTTTGCTTCCAAAGCAGGTGTACATATTGCCTGTTCTAGAGATGTGAGTTTCACATCGGACAATGCAACAGTTCTTGAAATACCAAATGCAGGAGTAAAACTTTGGATTCCCCCATAAGCAACATATTCAGCTGGGGTCAATCCATAATATTTTGATTTGGTTTTCATTGTTGGTGTTCTTGGTCTTTGACCAGCAAATGGAGGTACAGTTGGTCTTTGATACCCCAGAAGTTGTTTAACAGGTTCAGAAACCTCAGAGGTTGGTGATTTGGAATTCAGATTTTCCACTATAGGATTCAGAGGTTTAGGACCTTCAATTATGTTAGTCTTTAAATTTTGGGTTTCAGTGGTCTCTGGTTCTATGTGGATGTCAGAAGACAGTCTAACTTCTATGGTTTTAGATGTTTTAATATGAACCTCAACATTTTGTGTAGATTCTAAAAGGTTTTGCTGTATTTTCTCAGTCTCATGTGGAATTTCATCAATTGGCCCAACTAAACTTGAAGTTGGTGTTTTGGATCTTCTGCCCTCAATATACACAGGAGACACAGCAAAGAGAAGAGGGTTGGGTCTTGAAATTTCTAAAATAGGTGTCCTAGAAGGTGAAACATGATATGATGGTGTCTTTGGCCGCCCTGAAGAAGTTTTCGATGGTGAAAGATCAAATGATGGTGTCCTTGTTCTTGTCAGGGTTCTGCCCCTAGGTGCCTCAGTCATAACTGTTACTTCACTTTTAATCTCAGAAGTACCTTGAATAACCTGCGAAGCTGGAGTAGTCACAGTCTTTATTTCAGAAATTGGGGTCAATTCAGATATAGGGGTTACATTCTTTTTAATTTCAGACGTAGGGGTTACACTCCTTTTAATTTCAGACGTAGGGGTTACACTCCTTTTAATTTCAGACGTAGGGGTTACACTCCTTTTAATTTCAGACGTAGGGGTTACACTCCTTTTAATTTCAGATGTAGGAGTTATACCCTTTTTTATTTCAGACACAGGCCTTACATCCATTTTTAATTCATACATAGATGTTGCAACCCTTCTAATTTCAGTTGTAGGTGTACCAACCATTTTAGTTTCAGACGTAGGAGTTACACTCCTTTTAATTTCAGATGTAGGAGTTACACTCCTTTTAATTTCAGATGTAGGAGTTACATTCCTTTTAATTTCAGATGTAGCTGTTAAAACACTTCTAATTTCTGGTGTAGGAGTAGCAACCCTTCTAATTTCAGGTGTAGGAGTAGCAACCCTTCTAATTTCAGGTGTTGTAATCATTTTGATTTCTCTAGTTGGTGTTTTGTCTCTTTTTAATTCTGAGGTTGGTGTGACAATCCTTCTAACTTCAAATGTTGGAGTTGGACCTCGCAGCACCTCAGCAATAGGTGTTCTACTCCTTTGCACTGTTGGTGTGGATGTATATTGACAAGTTTTTAATGTTGTCTTTGAAGTGTAATTTGTAATTTGGGGAACATCAAACATAGGTTTTGAGGTTGGCTGAGGACTTGCAGATTTGGAGATGATAAAAGTAGGGGTAGTCAAAACATTATTTGTTTGTTTTAATGCCACAAAAACTGGTATTGTAGCAGTAGGCTTGATTATTTCTGTTGTGCTTGGTATGGATGTAACATTTACAGATGTTGTTCTATAAGAAGGAAACAATGGTGCACCAGCAAGAGTGGGAGGAGTTGTGTATGGAAACAATGTGGTCGGTGTAACAAAGGGCTGTGGGGAAAACCTTGCTGGTGTGATGTAAGAACTGCTGCCCTGATAAGGGTAAGGGGATGGGCAATGCTGATACAGGGGCCTGATATTGAAACGTGGGTGCAGTGTACCTCCATAGTTTGGTGTTTCTGGTGTCTTTGGTGGAGTTGAGTGGTCACTGTACTCCAGGTCAGGGCTGGCCTCAGTTACCGGAGAGAGGCATGAGCGGAAAGGAGCTGGTATCTGAGAAGTTTGGGCAACCGATTTTTTCTTCGCACTTTTTTTAAGTAATTTCTGGAGCCGCACATTTTCTTTACCAGGTTTAGGAAGTAGGGGGGGTGGGTACTGCTGGGAAAGCAGGCCTGCTTGGGCAACATTGCGGATATTTACAGCCATAAAAAAAATTACGCCCCCTGAAAAACAACAAAATTAATTAGCATATACACTGTACACTTTTACAAGTATATATTTCACATAGAGTTAATACAATTCCATAAACAAGGTAAAAATATGATCCTTTTTTTTATATTTCATATATAGAGTTGATCATTTTGTCTGGTTCCAGGTGCCATACCAGAGTCTAAAACTTTCATCTTTAATTAAAAGTCATCCTTATCCAGAATGACTTGCGCTCATTTTTATTACATACATGTAAGTAATTAAGGGTCTTGTTCATCAGTGGCAGCTTGGAGCTCCTGGGAATTGAACTTAAAACCATCCAATTAGTAGTCTAATATCTTAAACTACTAAGCTGCTATTATTATTACTAGTCAAATGCGTTTTTAATAATACTCAAATCACAAGGAAATATGTTTAAGAAAAAAAAGCCATGCAAGATTCATTTAAAGTGCATTTTTCAACAAGGTTTTTTAAATGAATGGCTCATGACTAAAGTTTACTTTTTCTTTATTTTTACAGGGGACCTGTGCCACAACGACTTGTAAAAACTTGTTGCTTAGTGATTTTCTTATGTTGATTTGGATCAATAACAAAGATGTTTGTAGAGTTTTTACATTTACATTCATAATTGATTGTTACTCAGATATACATTGAGATGTCTAATAACATAACAGATTTTAGAGTAGGTGGATCGTGTTGATTTTGTGTCACATATTACTATATAATAATATTACTGTGTTACGAGGCCCGCAATGTTTACAACTATTACTTTCACCTTTGTCTGAAAGGCATAACCTTGTTTCAAGAACCCGAATCAGATTTTAAAGTTGGTATGGTTATGTATATGTAAATAGGATATTAGAAGAAAAACAAAGGTCATTGTTTTATTGTGGCGTTAAACCCAACCCCAAATATTGAGGATGGACTATGGCAGTGACCGAAGTTAACTAAAGTTCTATATTTAGAATAGATACAGAAAGACACTGTTCAAAGCTTGACTGCATTCACCAGTACGTGTCATTCAATTAAGGTTTGGAACTGACTTTCCTTCAATCCTGAACACTGGACTTAATCCACTTCACTATATTTATGTATCACTATATTGCAGTTCAACGATAATGTTTGCACCAGTAATGCACTCCATGCAGTATCACAACATGGATTATGATTTCCCTGAGTTTGTTTAAAATATATATTTTGAATATGTTACCATTAAAAACCTTTTTGTATTGTACTATTATTTTGTTTAATAAATTTGACCAGTTTGTAATTAAATCTATTGTTTGCTGCATTATTGGGGTATCTTGTTTGCTTTATTTACAGATAATAATTTAACTGAAGGGCGGCGCGGTGGCGCAGTGGATAGCACAGGTGCCTCACAACAAGAAGGTCCCAGGTTCGAATCCCGGCCGGGA
>JAOTRA010000008.1:4037826-4048025 GCA_026260255.1 Pseudolaguvia tuberculata | reverse complement strand
CACACACACACACACACACACACACACACACACACACACACACACACACACACACACACACACACACACACAGAAGAAATTATTGGAAAGGACAGTGTGGGCAAGTTTGAGAGACTAGAAAGCAGTAAGTAGAAAACAGGACATCCTTTTACAAAAACAGGGTTATTATAAATGGCGACTAATGAAAATAAATCTATATTGAACTTTCTTAGTGATTAAAACCCCTTATCAGAACTCAACATTTATTTATTTCCAGCAGTAATAATCTTGGTGATCCTTGAAATCTTCCAAGGAACCTTTGAAATCCTTGGTGTTTCCTCGGGTGAAATGATAGAGAAAATACAGAAAAGGCTAGTGTAAAACAGGTTTTGCTTAATCATTTAATGCAATTTGTTCACGGATGTTCAGAGTCCATGCTGGTTAAAGGCTGTTTAATCAGACAAAGGATGCATATTACTTTTCATATCATTTATTAAGATGGAAAAAATAATTGTTTGCAGCATCTAATATACTAGGAGTAGCTAGTGTTAGCTGTTTTAGCAGCTAATGTTATTGGTTGTGGTTTACGCCATTAATATGCACTTTGTACACAATAGATAAAGAGCAATTAAGTCGAAATAGTTCATTTCGTTGGTTTAATTGTAAGTGATAATGATTACATTTTGTAATTTTAACAAGCCAATAATTTTTTCTATTTTGCATTATCGTTTGTCAATCAAAAATAGTCAATAAATAATCTAACAGTGCTATGTTTTCTTAAACTAGTAAGAAAATTAGATTTGAATTATTGCTTTCCATTAAATATAAATAGGTTCAAATTCTGACAAGCCTAAAAAAAAAACCTGTATCTGTATATACTATGACCACAAAAGGGAATAAAGTGTGTGTTACAGATGCTATTCCAAGAAAATGAAATGGATCTCATTGATGGAAACTGGATCCTGGTTCATGTCAGGATGGTGCTTGCACCTGTTTAAGATGTAACACAAGAGAATCTTTAAAGGATATCTCACATTAGTGCTGACTCAGGCTTCTCTAAGCTTACTCAAATGTCTAACTCTAAATACATCATCATCATCATCGTATTATTATTATAATCATAATTATCCAATTCAATCTTTAAAAACATGAAAAATATGAATAATATTAATGGGAATCATTTGATCTTTGGACTTACACTTGACCTTGGTCATTGCCATTGCACCCATATGTGGGGACATCTTACTCTCAACTCAGCACGGCTTGGGTTTCAGAATATTTTTATAGCTAATAATCGAGTTGTTGCCGTCTGTCTCAGCAGAAATTACATGACAGTGAAAAAACAGTGGAATGTGTTTTGCTAAAGATAAAGAGACTCTAGTATTACAATAAGACATTCCTGTTCACACGTATTTCTATTTGTCACTTCTTTGGGCAGTGTCAAAGGTTACCAGAGTGTGTCGTGCTACTTTCCAACTGCTGTTATTTATAATCTGAAGATGAGCATGTATCGGACCTTTATGATGTGTTAATGTCACAAGAATCTAATCTATTTATCCATTTCAGTCACAAAGTCCACTGTCATCATGTCTGACACAGAGGATGTGTGAGTTTTCTTCCTATGGTTTCCTTACAACAACAACATTAAACATAACATTGAGATAAAGAATTAGGAAAATAATTCCATTTTTAAATTTTTTTATTTCAGTGAGCAGCATGGTAAGTACTGCTAATGTTAAATTTAACTATATTTAATAGGAAATATTCAGTTTTAAAGTTGTCAATTATACAAAATGATTGTTCTTTTTATTACTTATTTTTCAGTCACGTATAGCTTCCTTAATCATATGTACTATATATACATATGTTTAATATTAAGCTGCTGGTTTGAGCATTTTTTTTTAGCTATGCATGCCAGCAAATCCTGACAATTAGAAATTACACTCTTAAACAATTGGTTCCTCAGGGGTTTTTCAGAAGCTTTTCTAAATGAGCATCTGTACAACCCTATCCAGGACTCTATTTCTAAACGTGTAATCCTGAAGTCTTCAAATCTGTTTCTAAATGCCATCTAATTATGAATCATTATCATTTCCAATGAATTTATTCAATGTACAAATGAATCTTTATACAACAGTTATGCGCTTATAAAATACACTTTGCATAGTCCACAGCTGGATAAGATCACATACATTTACATTGAAGGAAATTGAATGAGTTTACTGTTATTATGTCAACCCTAAACATATGAATTTATCAGCTGTGGAGGAATGGACAGTGTATGCTTGGCATGACTCCAACTGTACACAGATCACTGATCTGTGCACAGCTGGACATTATTGATAACTCTGCTAATCTACTGCTTTCTTTTCACCAAATAAAAAAAAAAAAGAAGTCGGCGATGAAGGTAAAAATACAAATATTAGATGGTTGTTTTTCAGCACTAATTCTTTAGTCATGCTTTTTTTCTAATATATTTTCTCAATTTTAGAATCGTATAATCTAATCATGATGTTTTTTTTTTTTTTTACAACATTCTCTTTTTCCTTTTTAACTTCCAGCGATGATGTATAAATGTTCTTGCATGCTTGAACCTTTATCATCTTTTGTCTTTACTCTCACCCTATGTTGTTCATGGACCCATAAATCATTCAACACAGTTCATATCATGTCTCCTGCTAGTTTACTGCTAACTCTTATTCCTTTGCAAAGTTTTAGCTTGAGTCCTAGGAATTATCAAAAAATGTGCAAAGCTGACATTAAACACATTTCACTCAGCTTTTTAAATAACATTAAATTAATATCACAAATCACTACTTAACGAAATACTTAAATTGCAATATACTGTTAACTCTATTCCAAAGTAATTTCTAGGTTCCCTCTGCAATATTTGTGCAACCACTTTTCTTTACTTCTGCCCCTGTAAATATAGCTATATTTCCTTTGATAGGACATCACGGTGGCCTCTATTCTATTTATTACACTCAGACTACTAATAATCACACACTTTTCTTCCTAATATCCAGTAATCGCTGACTTGGTGTCCCATCCACTAACCTCTATACCCATAATCATCCTTCCCCCATCCCCTTGCATATGTATAGAGGTAGCTGAGGAGGTAGTAGATGTAGAGGTGGCTCCTGAGGCAGCCCCAGAACCCGAAGCTGAGCCTGAGCCTGAGGCTGAGGCTGAGCCTGAACCAGAGCCAGAGCCAGAGCCAGTAACCCTAGAGCCTGAGCCTGAACCTGAACCAGAATCCGAAGCTGTGGTAGAAGGTATGTGGCATGGAATATTCTCTCATCCTTCACTATTAAATAGCAGTGCGCTCCATTCCATTACATGCCAGTTCTGGTGCACTATCAGGTCATAATGCACCCCTTCCATTCTCAAGGTTCCTGAGTAATCATACATAACCTCCTCTTCTTATCTTGTAATTGCATTTATTTTTTCACATGATTCCCAGGTGCTATATTTAGTTTTGCTGCCTCTGCTGACAGTGAATGATGCAGCTTTCAAATTCAGACTATCTCTATTGCTTCAGTGCCACATAACCATGCAATAGCTTAGATATAATCGATAGATATAAAGCATCATCATTTATCATCACTTCTGCACAAGTAATAGTGACTTCCTGTGATAGAGAGCGGCCCAATGATGCTTTTGGCTTGCACTGCTAAAACTATCACATTATTGTTAGAATGTCTGTGATTTACATTGCCATCACTGAAAGATGTACTGATGCTGTTTTTATCCTTACTTGGGGTAATTGCAATCTCATCAATATACTTCATTATATGAAGTGAATTGTTAAA
This sequence comes from Pseudolaguvia tuberculata, assembly GCA_026260255.1. Classification (NCBI taxonomy): domain Eukaryota; kingdom Metazoa; phylum Chordata; class Actinopteri; order Siluriformes; family Sisoridae; genus Pseudolaguvia; species Pseudolaguvia tuberculata. The sequence continues at coordinate 4,044,234 of JAOTRA010000008.1, read as the reverse complement.
TTATTAAATTATTGCCCTGTTTAAGGATAAACTAGGTAGTGCCATAGGCTCAACTTTAATATGCTATGTGAACTTTGATGATTTTGAGAACTGGATTTCATGATTTTATTTAGATCTCCTCTCATCAAAGCCTATTCTTATCTTAGAAGCAACAGTTTGTGCTTTTGAATTATGGCTACAATATACAGATTTGTTTTAAAATTAGCTTAGCGATAGATAATAATCAATAATGAATACTTGAATAAAAAATTCTCTTCCAAAAAAACAGTTTCTCTTTAGTTTGTTTTTATCACATCAAAATGCAACATGTAAGATATACAGCTGTATTGCCATTGCTAATTTTGTCTGTTCTGCTTTTGCTTTCATTACTTGCTGCATGCAGAGGGCTTTGAAGAGGAAGGTATGTTGGTTACAGATGTATCCTCCCTTTGTCTGTTGGAAGGACACCTTGTCCCTTGTCTCAGCTGTTTGTAGACTCCGTCCGTCCGTTGGAGAATGTGTGCACTGAGGTCCCTCCCAGTAAAACAAGTCATTTTGGAGCAAGACGCACTGCTTTATAATTGGACAATATTTAAATCTTAAATATATGATTATTTACATACAAACGATATTGACAGATTCCTAATCATCAATTGATGATTAATTGAAGAGTATGTCCATATTTAAAACTATTTAGGGAAAAAGGGTGAAAGAATATAAAATGCTAACAACCACTAGCCACTGCGCACTCCTCTAACCCTGCTATGCTGATTAATCTGCATGTCATTCATCATTCCCTGACCCACTCATTTTAAAAGGGAGGACCAGGTGCTAAATAAGCCACCAAGCATGGTCATCATTTTGGATCAATCCAAAATGAACATACATTGGTTGGGCCTTGAATAACAAGCAAATCTAAATCTTTTTATTTTCTTGTCTATCTGAAAATGTATTTTCATTGAAACGAGTAAAACATCAGAATGTTGAAATTCAAAATAACAAGTTTACCCCATGTCTCTAATTCCTCGTGTCTATATAATGTCTATGCATTCATGTGTACCTAATATTGTATCTTTAATAAGGATTTTTAATGGTTGTGTCCTAATCATTCGAAGATGATGTGAAATAGTCCTGTGTTTGTTAAATAATACACTACCCCTTTTGAAATACCAATTTGATTCATACACTACCATAAGTGGACTTCTAACAACATGCTATGTACTTGTCCCCTCTTCATTTTTAACCTACAGAGGAGAAGCCTAAGTTCAAGTAAGTAGTCGCTTCCTCATTCAGCAACACTGTGAATGTAGTGAGCTTGATTTATATTGATACTATGGTTTTGAAATGGTAACACGAGTTTTATTATACACAATTTATCTAACTGAACATTTTTCAATGTTTTCACAAAAGGCCATCTGCACCCAGAATCCCTGAGGGTGACAAAGTGGACTTTGATGTAAGCTTGCTTCAATCTAATCTTAGTTGTTTTTTTTTAGCTACAGCAGTTTGTCAGATTGTATTTTCAGTGGTAATGAGTGAAAGAATGATTGGCACCTCTATAAAACAGGACATCCAGAAAAAGCGTCAGAACAAGGATCTCGTGGAGCTCCAAGCTCTGATCGATGCTCACTTTGAGCATAGGAAGAAGGAGGAGGAGGAGCTTATTGCTCTGAAGGAAAGAATTGTGAGTGAACTGGAATATTGTTGAAAAAATTATTTGAATACCCTTTGCTATGTTTAAACATGCAAGACCAAGAGGTCATGGGTGTGTTGGTGATGTGTTCACTAACAGGAGAAGCGCAGAACCGAGAGGGCGGATCAGCAGAGAATCATGGCTGAAAAGGAAAAGGAGCGCCAGATAAGACGTGAGGTATGTCTATCACACCACTGGTTCTCCTTCCAGCATGCAATCCATCGATCCCACATTTACTTATATTTGTATTCAACAGGAAGAAAGACAGAAAAGAGAAGAGGCTGATGCCAGGAAGAGAGCTGATGAGGATGCTAAGAAGAAGTCAGCCCTGTCCAGCATGGGTTCCCAGTTTAGCAGCTACCTGCAGAAGGTGATATATCACTTTTACTTGTGTGGGGTTTTTTTGTTGTTTTTTTACATATACGTGTACTAAAGCTGGGCTTTGTGTATAAACTCCAGGCTGACTCTAAGAGAGGTGGCAAGAAACAGACTGAGAGAGAAAAGAAGAAGAAAATCCTGGCTGAGAGGCGTAAGGCACTTAACATTGACCACCTCAATGAGGACAAGCTGAAGTAAGCTGTGAATTAAAGCATGTATTAAAGCTGCTAGAGAGTCGGCATATGGCGCATATAACTTATCTAAACTTCTATGATAGAGAGAAGGCCAAGGAGCTGTATGAATGGCTGAAGACTCTGGAGGCTGAGAAGTTTGACCACACAGAGAGGCTGAAGAAACAGAAATATGAGGTAGGAGATTTGCAGAATTAGACCATCATAAGTTCGACATGCCTGAGAAAACCAAAGTTATAAACGCAACTTTAATCTCCTTCAGGTTACAACACTGCGCAGGAGAGTGGAGGAACTGAGTAAATTGTAAGTTGTTATTGAAGGTTTAGCTACCTACTGTGCATGAAGTGTGTCTGTCTGTTCAGTACATTTACACGCAAAATGCAAGAAAGAAGTCATAGATTTTAATTTATGATGGCAATAAACCAGGGGCGGCGCGGTAGCGTAGTGGATAGCACAGTCGCCTCACAACAAGATGGTCCCGGGTTCGAATCCCGGGCCGGGATCTTTCTGTGCGGAGTTTGCATGTGCTCCCAATGTTTGCGTGGTACTCCGGTTTCCTCTCACAGTTCAAAAACATGCAGATTAGGTGGATTGGTGATTGGAAATTGTCCATAGGAATGAATGTGTGTGTGAATGGTTGTTTGTCTGTTGTTGTGTGTTGCCCTGAGATGGACTGGTGACCCTTGCTGGGATAGGCACAGCAAACTGTGACCCCAAGTTCAGGAATAAGTGGGTTAGAAGATGAATGAATGGGAATAAATCAAGAGTTGCATTTGCAAAACCTCTTAAAACTAAAAGTAACTGATTTCAAACCTGCCCTCACTCTTAGTTTAGGACTTTTTTCTATTACTTAGTAAAAGGTTGTCTCACAATCTTTGTGGATGGGTTTTAATTAATAAATAAAAAACTATTCCTAGCTTTTAATACATAAAAAATTAAAGCTATAACAAGAGTAAAGCAATTATAATGTGTAGAAGTTTGTCATACCTGAGAAAGCTGAACATGGTAAGAGCTGGTTCCTTGAGTGTGTGATGTTAGGTTGTTAGAGACATTGCATTAATAAATGATGAAAGTACGTTTATAAAAGTTACCTCTACAAATGTGTTAATCATACTGAGGGATTTAGGCAGGGTTAAATTCAGTCCAGGGTCACTATAACAAAAACTCGTATCTGAAAGGTTCTGAATATGTCTATGTAACACCCAAATGAAAATAAATGTAGTTGTAAAAACTTTAAATAACAGTTTACTTTTTTTTTTAAGTTTTGCTTAGCAGAGAAAACGTTTGGACTAAAGGGTTCTTTAACTAAGACATTGGTTCTGATGCGGGACTCCCAATTGAGATTAAATAGAAAAGCCACTTCACATTCCGTTACATCTTATTTTATTACATTTTATTATTTATCTCTTTAGCCATTGAATTGTACATTATCGGTTAAAAGTGAAGTATTAAATAGAGTAACAAGCATTTCAATATCTATAGAGACATAATTATTGATAAAAACACTAGACACTGAATTTCTCCCAAAAAGAAACTATTGCCTGGTGCCTCAAAGCAAATTTATATCAAGTCCATGGCTTGATATAAATGTACAAAGGTAAGTAACACCTGCTGTGATACTACATGAAAGTAATTTTGAAAGGCTTATAAAATTGATTGTGTAATAAATATCTACACTGTCTGACTTGTTTTGGCAATTTGCACATTACAGCAGCAAAAAGGGAGCTGCCGCCCGCCGCAGAAAGTAAACGGACTGCTCCTCAATCCTTAACAAGCACATGGCTGATGGACAGATGGAGATTACTGTGCAGTTCCTTAAAAAGCAACTATCCACCAGCTGCAGTGATAATACTATCTGTAGTATTGGTAGTCATACGTCTACTAAGTAGCTACTCTGCAGGACTCTGTAATAATAGCTGTTCAATACAAAATGCTTCCTTGTCTTGGAATGCTGTTTGGTTCTCAATTTTTTCATGTAAATAAAGTGTTACTCTAAAGCCACTGTCACTGCCGAAACTGTTTTTGTTATTCAGAAGTCTTATTATTGACTTATTTTTATTATGTGATTTCTCATTCTGGCAGCACAATGGTTAAGTGGTCAACACTGCACTTGTCTCACAGCAAGAAGGCCTGGGTTCAATTCCCAGAATTTCTGTGAGTTTGCATGACCTCCCTGTGCTTGCGTGGGTTTACTGTGGGTAATACAGTTTCCTCCAACAGTCTAAAAACATGCACTTTTGGTTAACATGTGGTTTGGGTTTATTGATCACTGTGATATGTCTGGTCAAAACGTAACGAAGATGTTTCTCGCTTCACAGAAGATTTATTTCCAATTAGTATGTGCAAACAGGTAGGTAATTCTCTGTGTGTGTGTGTGTTTGGATGCACGCACACCACTACATTGGGGGAAACTCTACGGATTCATACAAAGGACTAACAAAAATCAATTATGGAGTAACAGTAAAGGAGAACCATCATATTTTAACATCTATTTTAAGTTGGGTAACACTGATAAAAAGTTCTTGGTGTCAGACATTTTTATTAATAATGGTCCGAACATTGAACATCAGAACATTGAATGTTCACACACTAATTCACTAATATAAGATAGGAAGTCCACCAACAGTCAGGCTTAATGGAATGGAAACGCTTCAGCTAGTTCTCTAATTTTGTTTTAACACGGTCGCCTCACAACAAGAAGATCTCCGGGTTTGGTTGCTGGGTCTGGGATCTTTCTGCGCTTGCGTGGGTTTCCTCCCACTGTCCAAAACATGTACATTAGGTTGATTAGTGAGTCAAAATTGCCCATAGGAGTAAATATGTGTGTAAATGGTTGTTTGTCTATGTGTGGATAGGATCCAGCAGACCACTGTGACCCCGAAATTAGAGAATAAGGGGGTAAGAAGATGAATAAATGAATGAATGAATGAATGAATGAATGAATGAATGAACGAACGAAGAATGAATGAATACGGTGAGTGTAAACTTGCCATTTGTCTCTTGTGGGCGCACAGGGATTTCTGTTTTAGTTAGAAAATGTTTAACTTAATGATATATTAATTGTTTATCTTCACAACTGGATTAACAACAACCTAATATATAAATTCTTAAGGTCTTCTAATAAAAATAAAGAAAGAGAACTTATATTAAATGAGTTTAATAAAGCACATATAAGGTGGTGTAGTGGTTAACACGGTCGCCTCATGAAAAAAAAGGTTCCGGGTTCGATTGCCGGGCCGGAGTTTGCATGTTCTCCCAGTGTGGGTTTTCTCTGGTTGCTCCGTTTTTTTTCCCACAGTCCAAAACATGCAGATTAGGTCGCATATTAGATTGGTGATTGCTGTAAATGGTTGTTTGTCTATGTGTTGCCCTGAGATGGACTGGCGACCCGTCCAGGGTGTACCCCCGCCTCTTGCCCTATGTGAACTGGGTGCATTGTACGCTGTGCATTGTGGGTTTTCTTGATGGCTACGGTGACGTCACATTTTTCTTATTTGAGCCAAACTAGTTACTGAAATTAATTACAATTAGGAAATAAATGTGTGATTTTAGTAAATTGTTAAATTAAGTGACGCTTTATGGACATTGAACCAAATAAATTTTAATAAGAAATAAATAAAATTACAAAATACAATACAAAACACCTGAAATATCTGTTTCAAATTTGCACTTTCTATCATGATTTTCTAGCGATTTTAAAATTATACTTAATATAATTCATTCATTCATTCATTCATTTATTCATTCTTTCATTTTCTCACACGCCTATTTCCTATAATGTATTTAAAGAAAAAAAAACCATATAAATGACAAATATCCGCAATTTTATTTGATTTGACAAGAGCTGTACAATATATTATCTATATTTCTATATTTGTACTGAAGAATTTAAATTCATTCATTTTTCATTTATTCATACGTTCATTCTAACCCGCTTATTTCCTATTTTGGGGTCCCGGGTCTGCTGAAGCCTATTACAGCGCACATAGTGCTAGAGGCAGGGACATCCTGGGCAGGTCTCCAGTCCATCGCAGGGCCACACATAGACAAACAACCACTCACACATGTGAGAACTATGCCCTCGGAGGATCGCCGGCAGAGGGCGCCCTCACCCGAGTTCTAGGCTTTCACTTCCTGTGGCGGCCATCTTGGGTGAGGTCCGCCTAT
>JAOTRA010000008.1:4008921-4018935 GCA_026260255.1 Pseudolaguvia tuberculata | reverse complement strand
GTGTGTGTGTGTGTGTGTGTGTGTGTGTGTGTGTGTGTGTGTGTGTGTGCGTGTGCGTGTGCGTGTGTGTGTGTGTGAGAGAGAGAGAGAGAGAGAGAGAGAGAGAGGGAGGGAGAAATGTGCCATGGCCTGGCTTCCCCGTAAACACTTTGATGAAGAGCTCTTTAAAACAACAGGAACAATCTTTAAGAAACACCTCTACAGCGCCCACCCACTGTCAAGTCACTGTGTCACTCAAATTAATGTCTCCTTAGATTTTCTAATTAGCTATAAAATCTAACTTCAGCTTAAACCATCTTTGGTTTAATAAACATTTTTATGTGTTTACATTTTTGTACATTACTAGCATTTGGGTGACCCAACTTACATTTATCTAATTCAAGTTGTTATATAGGAATATGTTAGTACACATACATATGTCTACAAAACAGGCTATGTGCGAAATAATAAATAATATAATAACATAATGATAATATTAACATGCCTCTTCATGATATTGAAAATAAAAAATAATGTCTCCCCGATTACACCGCAGATTAGTTACAAGGTCAAGCAATGTGCGTTATTGCATTTGTAAAATGTGTACGCATATATGTGTATATGTATACGTGTGTGTTAGTTGGGGGGGGGGGCTCTCTGTGTGGTCTTTTTGACTCTCATCAGTCCCAAAGGCATAGGACCTCCAACACTCTTTGCATTAGCTCCGTCAGTAAACCCCAAATGGAGTAATATATTATCACACATTTTTACCAATTATACCTACATTATCTACATGCTGGATAGAAACACTGCAGCTGCCTGGCTGTCCATCACTTACTTAGAGCAGTGTAACTCCTCAGGAGTCTAAGCTGTTCCTTATTTACCTTTCTTCCCCTTTTGTTCAATAGATCAATTCAGAAATACTTTTACTGCACATTTATGTAGCTGTTGATGCAACCTTTGGCACATGGACCAAATATTTTTGGAGCCTCTGATTTTTATAATTTTGTAGGCAGTCCCTTTCCAATGAGACCTTTGTCAGATCACCGTTGATGCTTTAGCGCCTGGGGCAGGATCACAGCTCAACAACGTTATCTTAGTCTTTTGGCTTTGATCTCACTGTGTTGGTCTGCATCCTGGTTTCTAGAAGGACACACACAGACACAAGCGTGACAACAGGACGTTAAGACACTTGCCCAGAGTTACTTGCCTGAACTGTTATGGTGACAGGAGAGGCAGGTGTGAAAACCAAGTAGAAGACAAACCGACTTCTTCTAAATTTTGCTGCAAGGGTGGGGGTGTATGCCGGTGGGGGGTGGAGGGTTTCAGAATAGTGTATTTTGAGCTCTGAAACCTCCCCTGCCTTGTGGCTTTTTTGTCTTGGTGGTCCTTTTCGCTACATTTTTGTCACATGCAAATGGTCAATGTTTGAGCTGCATGGTGGCCCAAATGTAGTGTATCGTTAGTGAATGTGAAGTGTAAGGTATGCGCTCTGTCATCAAGCGTGTCATCAAGATGTCATGCTACTGAGAACCAGAGAATGAAATTAATTGCAGGAAATGCTGGAAAAATTAAGTCAAATAAATGAACCCAATCTGTGTAATAATGTCAATAAAGAAATGGTGCTGAAGTCATCATCCTGTAGTCTCCACAGTGACCAAGTGACCGACATAAACACTTGAAAATATTGTGTATATACACTGTGACTGACATCTTTTGAAGACTAACTACAGAGCATAAGAAATGAAACGTAACTTTATTCTTTTATTTATTTCTATGTTTCCATTGCTGGGTCCATGATCAAAGCCTTTAACCCCTAATTGCTCAGTTGTATAACAGAGATAAATGTAAGTCTTCCTGAAAAAGGCCATCGGTCAAATGACATATTGTCTCCCTCTATAGTCTGAAATCAAATGTTTAAAGACAAATTAATGATGTATTTGATAGTTTCATATCAAGTAAAAGGTTTCCTCCGCTCCGGGTACTCCGGTTTCCCCCCACAGTCCAAAAACATGATGATTCTATGATGATTCTAAATTGTCCATAGGAGTGAATGTGTGTTTGAATGGTTGTTTGTCTATGTGTTGCCCTGAGATGGACTGGTGACCCATCCAGGGTGTACCCCCACCTCTCGCCCTATGTGAGCTGGGATAGTTGTCAGCAGACCCCCGTTACCCCGAATCAGGGAATAAGCGGGTAAGAAGATGAATGAATGAATGAATGAATGAATGAATGAATGAATGAATGAATATCAAGTAAAATATTAGATCGTTTGAATTCTTTACTGCTGTCAAATATGGGAATCAAAAGGATTAAACTATTCTTAACATTTAATCTAATCAAATTTGGAGTTATATATGCAGATTTGATCCTAGAACAGGGAACTGTACATCTTTGATTCAGTAGTCACATCTTTAAATCAGCTTGTTACCTAAACAATTAAAAGCATTACCACATTAAAGCTTGTGGTTATCAGATCCTGGTGTAAAAACAGAAGGTGTTGCTTGCTAATTATGCTCATTTAAGGTAATTAGTGAGGGTGCAACATGCCTTTATTATTTGCTTGTCAACAAGCAGGATTTAGGTGCTATACTGCGTTTGCTGCTACACAAAAGACTCACAAACCAGACCCTCTGTCTCTCCAATAACCTTATCCAGAATAATGCTCTGTAAAACCTAGTGAGTCAAAATGATCAGCTTTATTCCATGGCTTTACACTAAACTTGTTTAAGAAGAATTCATTGACTTTTCTATAATTGTGTTATCATGTTAGATTTAACACGGAATGATTTAAATAAGCTTTAAAGCTGCATGTATAATATTCTTGTGTTGTTGGGTTTTTTTGTTGTAAACTGAGAACTGTCACAGTTAACAGTCACAGCGTTGTGTCTACTAAATCACATCTATTTTACCTCTTAATTCCTCAGGTTCCTTCTCTTGCCCTTTGTGTGTCTATTTTACTGAGTTACTACCCCGAAATTATAATGCTAATGTGAACCATAGCTGTGACGGAGGTGCTGGAATGTGCTGGCTGTGGACACTTAAGTGCTTACCTTGGTGTTTATAGCCAGAGTGATGCAGTTCTGCTCTTAATGGGAGGTGCCAGGAGCCCTGTAACACTGCTGGATAGAATTACACCCGAGCATGCACAGAGACCTTGACCATGGTTTGTGCTGAGAAGAAATAGATATTAAATATCTTCAAATTTATTTTACTGAAAATAAAAGTCACAACACACACTGTACCACAATTAGTTTATCTTACACTGGTGGACGATGTTAAAAAAAATAACCCTTTTCATATCAACCTGTTATATTTGCTTTTATACCTTTAAATGTTTGGAAGTTTTGGTGTTTGAATATGGCATTATGGTACATGTTCTATCAGCACCTGTGCTTCTTGCCAAGTTTTTCCAACTGGCTTTTGTTCAAACAGGCATTTTAAAGTCTTCTGTCCACTCTGCTACATTAAAGTAAAACCCCTGAACTCTAGCAAAACTACTGGGGCTCTGAGAGACGAAATCGGAACCATTGTTTTTCCCAAACAAAATTATCTAGAAAGGGCCAAAGGAGTGTTTTGGATATGATGTTATTAGCGTGTTGTGTGCTGGAGAACATGCAACCGTATAAGGAGGGGTAGTGTAATGGGCTTTAGACTTTGGCCGTGTAGCATATTCGGCTCTTTGGCAGAACTACTCTGTTTCCTATGACACCACCATTTGGCTTGTCTCCTGCACTCTCCATTTCGCATAAAATGCCCTGCAAAGTATCCTATCACAGCAGCTTCCCAGCAGTCCCAAAGCTTTAAAACATTCAACTTCTCTCATCAAGTTTTTTATTATCATTTCGGAATATTTTCAAATATGTAAACATAAACCACTGCCTTCAATTAGATCAGATGTCTTACAGCACTGCAAACATTTTAGGTTCCTCTGTTTTTATTGGTCATTTCATGCCCTTGCCAGGTGTGGGTTTAGCTCTTGTTGCAGATTTGGATCTATTCCCAATCTCTGGGTCTTAGAACAAGTACAGTGGGCTTAACATCCACACGAAAACTGTTTCCTGCGTCATGGCCTTTAAACAGCTATACCAAGTAATATCAACCCTCACAACCTTGTTAAACATTAAAGCAGAGACGCCATTCTACCCATGCTGCTATCAACTCAGACGCTGTGCCTGCCCCAGGATGGGAGGTCCAAATATTGGCACTGAATTTGGAAAATTGGGGCATGATGTACTAAGATAGAAGTGTTTGAACCCGAGATGTGTTCAGACACAAATAATAAGAGATATTGAGAAGTTGTGCAAACCCCTCAAAGCCCAGAGTTTTTCTTAACATTATGATCAGCCTTTAACTTCTAGAACGAATAACATATGTAAACCAAATATATCTCACACAACCTCTATAATAAAACAAAAAGATTTTTTTAAAAAGACCTCCTATTTCCTTTTTAAGGAATGAAGTTGTGAACTACTGACAGTGAGCAGTCAACTCCCTGCTAAGTCTGATGTGCTGTCTTACATGTGCTGGGTTCATTTGCAAGTGGGATCTTCACTGCCCTCTCCTGCCTGCCTCATGTCCTCCAAACAAAATAAACTGTAGGATATTGATCTCTCATCTGTTCTAAAGTTGAAGATGCTGGAGAATCGAAAAATATAATTTTAAAAAACTTAAAAGAGAACAAATATTTTTTTATTTAATTTTTTTTATTTAAAATTATAATCTATTGCCTATGGATTTCCCACAGTCCAAAAACATGTATGTTAGGTTGATTGGTGATTCTAAATTGTCCATAGGAGTGAATGTGTGTGTTTTTCTATTTGTGGCCCTGTAATGGACTGGCGACCTGTTTAGGGTGTACCCCTGCCTCTTGCCCTATGTGAGCTGGTATAGGCTCCAAAAGATCCTCATGACCAAGAACTAGGGAATAAGTGTGTAAGAAGATGAATGACTGACTGACTGACTGACTGACTGACTGACTGACTGAGTGACTGACTGACTGACTGACTGAATGAATGAATGAATGAATGAATGAACGAATGCTTACAGATAACATTAAATTCATTCATTCATCTTCTTACCCGCTTATTCCCTAATCCGGGGTCACGGGGGTCTGCTGTGCCTTTCCCAGCACACATAGTGCAAGAAGCGGGGGCACACCCTGGACAGGTTGCCAGTCTAACATTAAATTTAAATTCTAAATTTCAATTTAGAGAAATTCTTTACATTAACACTCCTTAAACTAGTAACTTAATTATTATTATTATTATTATTATTATTATTATTATTATTAAATTGAAAAATTACACTCATCAAAAATTCTATTATGATTTATTTTATAAGGCACAGAATGCAAACTAAATTAAATTTTATCTAAATACAAAATGTAAAAAATGGTGATATATTAGTTAGCGTGGTTGTCTCACAGCAAGAAGATCCCTGGTTCGAATTTCCAGGCAATGGATCTTTCTGTGGGAGTTTGCATGTTCTCCCTGAACTTGCATGGGATTTCTCCAGGTACACAAACATGTACATTAGGTTGATTGGTGATTCAAAATTTCCAATAGGAGTGAGAGTGTGTGTGTGGGCGTGTTTTTTTTTTCTAACAGTTTCTATGTGTGTTCTACGTGCAGCCCTGCAATGGACTGTAGATCTGTCCAGGGTCTACCCCTGCCTTACACCCTATGTGCACTGGGATAGGCTCCAGCACCTCGAATTAAGGAATAAGTGGGTTAGAAGATGAATGAAAACAAATCTTTAAGATTTTTAAAAGCGAGATTTTATTACATGGTCACTGTTAATATTTTTGGTTATCGTACTGTTTTGTCCAAACCTTAGTTGACTTTACAGAGCTGAATTAAGTCTGACTGACTGGCTAAACTGTAGCTGATATTCATTCATTCATTCATTCATTCATTCATTCATTCATTCATTCATTCATTCATTCATTCATCTTCTTACCTGCTTATTCCCTAATTCGGGGTCACGGAGGTCTGCTGGTGCCTATCCCAGCACACATAGGGCAAGAGATAGCTGTACACCCTGGACAGGTAGCCAGTCCATCACAGGGCAACACATAGACAAACAACCACTCACACACACACATTCACTCCTATGGGCAATTTTAGAATCACCAATAAACTAGCTGATATCAAATTAAAAAAAAATCTTCTTGCATAGTTCTAAAGCTTCTCCTCTGGTTTTGGTTCCTTTCTGCGGGAATAAGAGCAAGTGTGAATAATTGTGCTGTATCCAGATGTATTTAGTCAATGTGGCAGGCAGGGTTGTAAATTGGTTGGTCTGGGCAAATGCTTTCCTTTGGCCTGAAAACCATACAAAAGATGGATCAAAGATCCAGATGTTGGACTTAAAAAAAAAAAAGAAAGGAACATTGCCTATACTCCATACACTTTTGCCTTTTGTTTTATTCAGTGAAGACTATTTAAAAACATTTCAGCTTTACTGTATCTAATTATCAGGCGTTCATTAATATAATCTTGGTTATTATACTACCATAAATCTGTACTGGCTGATTTTTACCAAGACAACTTCATGTCTCCAGATAACTTAGTTTACTGCTCATTGTTTTGACTTCATGTTTATCACTTACCACTATGTCTCCTTATGAAAAGCTGCTTCCAGCACCAATTATTCATATTTAGAAGATATAAGTCAAAATAGTCAATAGTCCAAGGTTTAAGGTTACCCTAAGTCAATTATTCATTCAAATTGTACATGTCATCAGCTGGATATTGTTTTTCATAAAAATGCTTAGGGATTCCATTAGCTGTGCAAGTCAAACTGCACTCATTACTCAACTTATACACTCAATCAGTGTGACTAGATGAAAACATGAACATAATAATGGAAATTGTTGAGAAGTTTTTGTCACTTTTCTTTGACAGTTTGCTATGACTTTATCATTGTCAATTTGATTTTGACATTATGGCCTTTAATTCTCGGTTACTGCAAAACAAAAATTCAATGATCAGTTGAGTTAATATTTATAGTATTAATATTAATAATATTATACTTAAGGCTAATGTTCATCATTTAATTTAATATTTATTGAATTTATATTTCCATTAATATTGTAGTTAAGATTTTCTTTTGCTTTCTAATGGTTAGTTCTACTTACAGATTAAACCCTAGTAATGGGTTCTTTGATAAGCAATGCATCACTTTCTCATTGAGAGCTGAAGTTATCTAGCACATTGAGCTTTCTCTAAACAAACCTGTAACTATGTTTAGTGCACCCATAGTAGCTTAAAGGTTTTTTCCCCGTGGGAGTCCTAAGGCCTTCCCAATCCCAAAACAGTTGAATGGAGACAGCAGTGATACAATTGTTCCTTTGGTCCTGATCTAAGAACAGATTTCCAGTAGTTCTTATGGTGAGATTTCAAGATTTGTGCTGGGAAGCTGATTGTAGATCACTGTAAAGGTGTAGGGGTCTTAGAACAGACATGTATTGACATGCTGTTCCCGCCTTGGTGTTAATCACACTGGACTGTCCGCACTCTACCCAGGCTCAACAGGGGGTACAAGGAGAGGTCTGGGGGGGCTTCAATAAGGTGGAGTTAGATGTGCTTTCCAGATGATGAGAGTGGGGGTGTTCCCACTCTAGACTTAATTCATGCTAAGTGTATGTTGTTGACACAAACGACATTGTAAATAATATAAATTATCAGGACAATATATAGGCAATGAATCTGTCACCATCATTATTATTATTATTATTATTATTATTATTATTTAGAAATCAGCTAAATGTGCAGACCTTCACCCTTGACCTGGAGTGTAATGTACTTTGTTTCTCACTGGAAGGCACAGTGACCTTCCTGGACAGGTTATTCTGAAACAGGAAAAGCAAGCAGGTGGCCTGAGCTGTGACTGACCATCTGTAAAAGACATACTGGGTACAACATAAGCAACCGAGTCCAGGTTTACCGATTTACAGATGTAAATACAAATTCTGTAATATATTTACAGTCAATTCTTTATTGTGATTGGTCAAAAGGTGTTTTCCCATTTTCATAGCAACAGTGTTGTTATTTTGCTCTGTTTATGTCAATGTAGCACTATAACATGTTGTTTTAACTATAACCACTATTTGCATGGTAGACCACAAAAATGGAAGAAAACCATGGATGATCTTTTGTATGGTGGAAGATGCCTTTTGGAATGTGTCTCTACTGTCATTAACAGCCAGTGGTAATGTTTTAAGAATTTAAGATGCTAAATTTTGTGGTTTCTCTATAGCATAACAATCGTATTTCTATGACTAATGGAACGGTATACAATTGCTATACAACATTGTGTAAATCGTGGAAAAGGGACAAACTTATGTTGAATAACTAATGTAACAAGATTAAAAGCAGAACATGATATCTTATTTGTTGGTGAATTAAAATTGGTAAACCCAAACAAATTGTTGCACTTGATGTGAAACTGTTAAACTTTCCTATGTCTTAGCTCTGTGTTGTATGTATTAGCTTATCAAGTATAGCTACATAGAGTAAAATAAACAATAAAGCTAGTGACTTCCATTTTGTTTTACCCTTTAGGTTTCACTATTCAGTATGTAATGTATAATTGCTTTGAATAATTAACTTAGCCTGTAAGAGGGGCGCAGTGGCGTAGTGGTTAGCATGGTTGCCTCACAGCCAGAAGGTCCTGGGTTTGATTCCTGGCAAGGGATCTTTCTCTGAGGGGTTTAAATGTTCTCCCCATTCTTGCGTGGGTACTCTGGTTTCCTCCAACAGTCCAAAAATATGTACAGTACATTTGGTTGATTGGTGATTCTAAATTGCCAGTAAGAGTGAATGGGAGTATGTGTGATTGTTCATCAATAGACTAGTGACCTGTCCAGGGTGAACCCCTGACTCTCGCCCTATGTGTACACTGTACATAGGGAGTATACCGTAGCTATGATGTACTAAGCATGATGAGTAAAGCTTAAAACACAACTTTAGTCTTTGAATATTAGTCTTTGACGCAGCTAGTCAAAGACTAATATTCCCCTTCATATAAGTTTCATTAATTTATTCATTCTTCTAACCCAGTTATTCCCTGATTCGGGCCTATCCTAGAGCACATAGGGTGAAATGCAGTGGTACACCCTGGACAAATAATCAAACTACAAAGCTTGAAATGTTTGCTATAATTATAAGACCACATTTCTGACACCAAAACTAAAATATCTGACAAAGTGATTGCTTAACACGATATAGCTCAAAAATATGCTGAAAATTAGAAGCTGAAAGTGAATAATTATTAACTATGTATTGATTATTTACATCTTTGTCTATTACATCTCTACTGAACAGGTGGGTTTTGGGGGTCTGAAAGACCTGAAACTTGCACTCTAATTTACACTTCTGCTTCCTGTGTCTCGACCTTCAGGTTCCTGACCCACAACTGCAATGTATTTTGTGTGACTAACAGCTGTAATTCCCCAATTATCACGCTACGTTGTCCTACTGCGCACAGGTTTAGTTACTAGGAGGCCAAAGCCAAGAGCTAAACCTCTGAGTGGATCTCCCAACAGGAAGTGCCAGTATCCTTTATAGCTTCTTCTTTCGGCCTCATGCATTGCTCTGCTTTCAATAAAATCTTCAATGATATGTCCAGAAGCAAGATAATGTTAGTAAAATTGCAAAATGACATGCTGTAACACAGTTTTTATACTGGAACCTTGGTATATAGTGAAATATCCAAATCAGCAATATAAGCATTTTTAAATAGATTTAGATGATATTATTTTAATTTGATGTTGTGAAACAATGTCTGCGGGCGGTTAGCATGGTTAGCACCGTTGTTTCACAACAAGAAGGTCCCGAGTTCGAGTCCCAGGATTTTCTTGTGGAGAGTTTGCTTGACTCCCCCCGTGCTTGCGTGTGTTTCAACTGTCCAAAATATACATTAGGTACATTAGGTTAACTGGTGAGTCAAAATTGTACATAGGATTGAATGTGTGTGTGTGTGTGTGTGTGTGTGTGTGTGTGTGTGTGTGTGTGTGTGTGTGTGTGTGTGTGT
>JAOTRA010000008.1:3979916-3991684 GCA_026260255.1 Pseudolaguvia tuberculata | reverse complement strand
ATAGTTTAAAAACTGTCACTAGAAAATCCAGTTGAACATCTGCACCATCTCAAAGATGGCTGATCCTTTTTTTTCTTAGGCAATAAGTCTCTCTCTCCCCACTGGTCTTCTGATGGGCCAACACAGCTTTCATTTCAAAAAGCTGGTGAAAATGGTCCCATGGTCTACAGCTGGTCCACAGGACCTTACTTTGAAATCAGAGCCGGCTTTTGAGTTGTTTGCATACCATATGTAAGCAGTGTTCTGGTTCGAAGAACCACATTAATTAATGGACAGGATCATGCTGGTCCCTTCAAGTGACCCTGTATTTTCCTTCTGTGATGAAACACACAAAAATCTTCAGTATTTTTAGATGATGTTCATTAACTTATTCTCATAAGAAATTTGCATAGACGTGTGTATTTATGCAAAGTTTTTATTCTTTTGGTTGTGATCCAAATTAGAAATGTTTGTAGTTTGAATACAAGTGTATTCCCTGATCAAATGCCACTACCAAACCCACAGTAGCCCCTGTTATCCCATAGGTGTGTGTATGAAGGTGTGGATCCTGTTTCCCTTCACAACGTCCTCTGGAGTTCCTCTAACAAATGGGCTTCACCCTTAATCATGTATTAGTAGCTCATTAGCATCCCACTGAGAATCCTTCACACTCTGCATTTTTTCACTTCGAAATATCTGGGATATACCACTTATTCTGAGAGCCTCCACGCCCACAACCCTTACATTCCCTAAACACTTCAGTTGCTCAGTGTCGGGAGAATTAGAGGCCCTACTCTAACAGTGTGAGTGTGATTTCCAACAGTTTGTCCCCTCACTTTTTTCTTTACGTCTAGAATGCATTTGAAGTATTAAAAAGTTATTCGCTTCTTTTAAAGCTTTTTCTAATGTTCAAATGTGTTTGTTTTGGTTGTAAACATGGAGTCCCCCTTCTTAAAAAAAAGGGTAATCTATTTCTCAACACTTTCCAGCTATCTCTCATTATCCCATGCAGATGTTACACAGCTAGCTAGTGTAAGCATTAAATAGCCTCAAATCTAAATTATATCAAAACCTTATTAAGGCTCAAGGGAAATGCTAAGCTCTAAGCTAGCACTCATATTTCAACCACTCGTAAAAATTCTAACTTTTTTTCTTGCACAAAAGCCAATGCTGCATGGATCACACGCTGTCCTAACTTCAAAGCTAACTTGGCATCAGAGGGCTGTGCTTCCACGGCCTCGAAAGATCTCAGTTCCACCTATTCTCTCTGCCTAAGCATCTCTAGATAGTCTGGCTGGTCTATGTTTGAAGTGCATAATCAACCAAATCACGTTTTAGCTTTTATCTCCCAGTGGGGACTTCTGTTTTGGACCCATGAAACAAAAGCATTAATAAAACTTGTTGGTCACAGTGTGTCTAGACCAAATGTGATTCTGGACTGGTGTTACAAATGTATAGTTGAGGGGGATACATATAGTTGATTGCCTCCATGATGATGTTAGAACTTTTAATACTCTCCATTTGGGTCTGTCAACTGTTTTATGGTTGCTCAACAGTCATTATTGGTTTGGTAGTTGTTATAAATGTTATATATAACGGAAGGCAAGGATGGTGTTTGGATTTCATTCAGGCACTTTAATGATCCCAGCATGATTACGTCTTGTTTGTTTTTTTTTCTAAATTTTTTGATATTTTTTGTTGGCGTGAATTGTATAGGTGTGTCAGAAGGTCATTTGGATCAGACATTTTAGCCTTAGAAAGGATTAGTGCTATATTAGAACAGAAGAAGCTTCTCACAGTCCAGCAGAACTCCGTTTATATTTATATGAAATATGAGTATATTCTCTCTTCCAGTTTGGTTCTTTTAACCCTGCTGAATACCTGAATCGGGTATGTGTTAATTAGATATTGTTGTGCTTGACCTTTGTCTGGCCTGGTTGGCTTAGTATAGTATTTAATATATTTAGTTGAAGCCAACATTCATTATACTAAATGGCTTTACAAAGTCTGCACAGCATTTTTACGATTTTTTTTCTGTATGACTCTTGATGCCAGGCTTGCGCTGTGTATGTCACTGAATGTGTCTCATGGCTGATGACTCCACCTTTAGCCTATGTATACGACTGATGTGTTTATGGCGCTATTCTTATCTTTGGTGTCAGGTGACCTTCATTTTTTTCTCTCCGTTTATTTTTTTAATGTAGGTGACTCGTATTAAATAGCAGAGGATAAGATGGCCTCCTATATACAGTATCTTTTTAAATAGTCTTTTGGCAGATTAGTCTGGTGAACATGCCAGGCATGCTTGTATTTGAAGTTGTCCTTCACGTACTGTGATATGTTTCAATAAATCTTGTAGCTAGCTCTTGTAATTGTTAATAATTAATATCATACTTTACTTACATATACATCTGTTACATAACATATTCTGCTGTACGTTTTCAATGCTTTTTAACTTGCAGGTACATTACACTGTAAGAGAATAAAACATGTCCACCAGAGGGCTCTGAGGAGCAACAGCACTAAAACACAGAATTAAAAACTTAGTGCACCAGTCTTCATTCATTCATTCATTCATTCATTCATTCATTCATTCATTCATTCAGTTATTCATTCAGTTATTCATTCATTCATTCATTCATTCATTCATTCATTCATTCATTACTTCATTCATCTTGCTGATTCCCTAATTCGGGGTTATGGGGGTCTTGTAACTTGTCTCCGGGTAGCTGCTCTATCTAACAATTCAACTTCTAAAACAATATATTGGGCATGCATGCTTCTGTTGATAAAAATTATTGCTTGTGAAAATCCTGATGCTACCACTACCAGTGGCAAGCTGACATTTTTGTTTACATAGTTTAATTTTTATATGGCCAGCAGAGATAGACCTGTTTGCACTAGTAGTAATAAAAATGTTTTTATTGATTATTTTGTTATTCAAAATAAAAATTGTCTGTTTAGTAAGAATAATTGAACAATGCAAAGTGTATACTCTTTATACCGTTTGTATAACTTTTCTACTCATGCAAAAGCTCTTTCAGGACCACAAAAATAAGTAAACAAAATCCATCGTTTATTTGTTATATAAATTACATAAAATAAATTATAGCGATTATTCATTAATTTGTTCATTCATTCATTCGTTGATTGATTGATTGATTGATTGATTGATTGATTCGTTCATCTTCTAACCTGCTTAATTCCTAATTCAGGGTCACGCGGGTTTGCTGGAGCCTATCCCAGTGCACATAGCGCAAATGTAGTCCATCACAGGGCCACACATAGACAAACAACCACACACACATATACACACACACACACACACACACACACACACACACACACACACGCACACGCACACGCACACGCACACGCACACACATGGAACCTGAGGCCTTCTTGCTGTGAGGCAACAGTGCTAACCACTATCCCACTGTGCTGCCTTATAGCAAATATTAAGTTTAATTTTTACAATATTTAACTCCAGACTCGAAACATGGGTCCCTCTTTACATCTTCTTTATGCTCTGCTATTAATTGTTTGCATTTCTCTGATACTGATAGCAGAGAAAGGCAGTGGGCTCAAAAATGTATCTGGTGGGTTGATTAAAAATGACAACAGACATCCAACAAGTTCAGTGACACTTTACCAGCAGACCTATTAGTATGTCTTTAAACTGTTTCCACAAAGTTGGAAGCAGGCATCTGCCCAGGATGTCTTTAGAAACTGTAGCCTTAGGATTACACTTCACTTGAGTCCCAAACACTTCTATCATGACAATGCTCCTATGCACCAAATTGCTGAGCTCCATAAAGACATGCTGTGTTCTAGTTGGAGTAGGAAAAGTTGATTGCCTTTTCAACTTACATTAATGCCAACTTCATTAGAGTGTAAAGTTCAGTAAATCCATTTATACCATTAAACAAATGTATATGTATTACATATTTACTTATATTACCTCTATTGTATAAAGTCTATAAAATTTTACATATCTATGACAGAATGACATGTTTCTGGCACCTGTAACGATGAGCTGTTCTCTGTTGAGTGGGAAATTAGAAATGCTGATTAAGCATAGAGTCTCAAGAGAGATACACATGCACTGTAAAGCCTTTCAGTGATCTCACACACGCAGATGCACCCAGCCTGACGCCCCTCTTTGCCAGTAATCCTTCACAGTTCAGCTAATGTAGGCGTTGCACGCAAAAGCCAACCACCTTTAACACCACAGACCTAAAAGCATTCTAGACAGACACGTGTGAATGAACACACACACATACGCATCACCATACACATGCAGGCATTGTATGAAGGGGTTCTTCCTAATTTCTTCTTCTTTTTTTTTTTGCACTGCTGAACATCTTTTTTTGTTTGCAATACAACATTTGTTCATGCAGCTGAACATGTGCTGCACAATTTCTTGATTCTTCCAGGGGCAGACAGCTGTGGTGCAAATTACACTAAAGCCATTTGCTTTGGAAGGATTAGGACCATACAGTGTGTGTGGAGTGGAGGCAGGGGGTTCAGGCTTACCCATGGGTCATATTAACCCCATCCAAAAACCTCTCCTGCACACTCTGCACCCTCACCAAAAGCTGGGAGCAGAATTTGTGACTCTTACTTATCCCTATGTGGAATAAGTAAAAGATTGGCCTAAATATCAAAGGGTCCATTTTAAAATAAATGAAAAAGTAAAAATCATGATTGAATTGATTTCTTGTGACCAGCTATTGATTGCCTGTGACCATTTGACCTGGAATCTGCCTTATCTGTAAATACCGAGAGGTTTATCTTGTATGCATTTCCTGGCTGCAGATGGGTGATTTTACACCACTTCAGCCCGACCTTCAACATGAATCATTTTAGCACAGAAAAGATATTGATTTTCACAGGAAGTCATTTAAACCCCCTGAAAAATTGTGTTGGTAATATAATGCCTTTCAGCACAGAGAAGGGATTTTCGCTATACTAAGAGACTCTTGTATGTAAGACTCTTGCCTCCTTCAGTATCATTAAATTGGAAATCTCTGCCAAATATGAAGCCTTTTTCTTGGTCTACTTATGACTGATGCATGGCCAGGAGTCTAATCCATCTAGCTTAGGGTTAATACATTTGTTTTGTTTGTTCATTGTTTAATAGAATATGCTACCATTTTCAAAATAGCTGCATTATTATCTTTGTTAAAAAGTTGTTCATTTGACAACAAACAATCATTAAAGAAACTCAAAAAAAGAGAAACTTGCTTTAAAAGCATTCTTGTACGGTTGTACGCTTTTAAACCATTTTACCAGGGGATATAACTCAGTCAGTAAGAATTCTTGTAGAGCACCATGTCATTGCATCGGTACGCCAATTTGAGTTTCTTCCTCTTACTAAGACCGAAGGAATTTTCTTCTTACCTATTGTAAAATAACAAAAGCCATTTTTTAGAGGAGCCGTGTTAACAGACAGATTCCATGTGCTCTGGGGTCTTGGTCCTTAATTCCATGCTTTACTAAGAATTCCATAATAGATCAGAAGATCTAAAGCTAAGTTATTTATATTTATATATTAAATGCTAAATTTCTTTTGGATTAACAAGGTCTTCTTATTAAGATTTAAAAATATACTGTACTATACTTGGTCACCTTACCATCACAAACATATGTGATCTTAAACATCTTAAACATCAGTATTACTCTTAATTTTGTTGTTAGATTAAGCTCCAATCTTAAATATAAGATATTTGTTCTTTTAGGCTACAATACTATTTATGGGATATCATTAATATCATTAATATGTTTTTCCACCAATCAAAACGCACTATGTATGTTTTGTTCGGAAGCATTGTGAAGAAAAACAGATCTGATGGTCAGGTGTCCACAAATGTTTGAGAATATATTTTCTATGTGTAAACATTCTGTAAACAGGTTGAGAAACTTGTTGCCCTTCTTTATATCTCTCTCTGAGGTAGAGTCAGATTGATGAATCACTACAAAACAAGACTTTGCAAGAGCCTCAGTGAAGATGTGTAGACAACACTTGACCTGGACTCAAGCTGTGTGAAACCTTACACCACCTCTCTGGTGAAATGGAACCAGTTAGTACCCCACATCTGGGTCATGGCAAGTGTAGGTGGTGTGTATGAAGGTTCATGTTTGCGGTCATGTGGATGTGTGTTAAACCTGTATCACCTCAATGATTAGAAAACCATCTGCAACTATCTAGGTGTCATTATCTCTTAGTAGGACTGTGTAGTTTTAAGTGGCAGTGCCCTGGATGACATGCATTTGTCTTTATGAGTGGCCACACATGTGGATAGATTACTCATATTTATTTACTCATATTTTGATCAGGGAATACACTTGTATTCAAACTACAAACATTTCTAATTTGGATCACAACCAAAGAGGCCATATTTTTGGAAATTAAAAAAAAATTAAGTAAAATAAATTAATCAGCATGACAAAATGAATATGAAAAATCTTATTAGTAATATTTTTATAAATTCAGATGCAATTCTGGCATATTCTAGAACTGAACTACAACAAGAGAGTTACATAGCTGAAAGTAAGTTTATGTTAAACAGAGCACGTTGCATTTGGCTAATAACTGAAAACTCTGGTGCATGGCCACCTCACAACAAGAAGGGTTCAATTACCGGGTTGGGGATCTATCTTTGCAGAGCTTGCATGTTTGCGTGGGTTTCCTCTGAATACTTTGGTTTCCTCCCAGAGTCTAAAAACCATGTTCATGTACATGTTGATTGGTAATTCTAACTTGCCCAAAGGAGGAAATGTGTGTGTGAGTGGTTGTTTGTCTATGTGTGCCCTGCGATGGACTGATGACCTGTCCAGATTGTATGCCTGTCTCTTGCCCTATGATAGGCTTCAGCAAAACCCTGTGACCCCGAATTATGGAATAATCAGGTAAGAAGATGAATGAATGGATGAATGGATGATGTTACAAGAGTGTAATTTATCACTTAAAGGTACATAATAGTTATGTGGCTCCAGTTTCTACCCCTATTTGGTGATTTTCATTGGATAGTAATGTTTATGCTTAATGTTAGTATGTTTGCATAATGTATATTGTGTGCATACTTTTAAATCCAGGAGGAAATCATCCAGGAAGTTTATATTTACTGCATTTCACTTGCAAACGTTTCACCTACTATATTGTACATAATACCAGCTGTCCAAGTGTTTCTTGTTTAACTTATAGGTTCTACTTTCATTAGTTGTGTATTTAAGCATTCATGTTTACTGCAGAAACAGCTTATTTTTGTTATTCAATGATCATTCGGTCAATAAGTTGGCTCATATACTACCGTGTGGATTTGGTGTTTGATCAATATATTCTGTATCTTTGCTTTGTTGTAATATTTTGTCAAGCGACTTAAACCATTTGATGGGTCTACGTGGTTTCAACAAGATATAATGAATCGTATTCTAGTAAAAACTAGCCTACATGTTCATTTAGATGTCAGAGGCATGTTTTTGCAATCTATTTTATTTATTCATTTTTTTAATTAATTAACATTGTATTCCTTACCTTAGCAAAATTTATGAAATGTATTAAAAAGTCAAATAAATATAAGACTGACCAAATCAGTAAAAAGATTCTCCAGAAGTTGTGGTATAAAATCTACTGTTTTGAGTGAGATTTCTTTTAGTGAAGGAAGAACATTGCCATTGACCTTTACTGGTCGGTGTCAGGCTGTTTTTTTAGAGTGAGACACAGAGGCTGAGGGAAGCCAAACATTTCCTAACAAAGCCCCTCCACTGGGAAATTCAGCCTCAAGAGCAGCTGCAGAAACAAGAGCCCTACCTGCAGATGCACAGAACTCAATCTAGGAAAAAGCTAGCTTCTAATCCTTGAATGTTCCTTGGAGAATTGTCAACAACTTCAAACAGCACTACAAAAACCACAGCCAGAATTTTATGCCCAGGGTCTTTGTTACCAAGAACATGCAGATGCTTTATGGTGTACTATGATGTGCATGATAGAGAGCATTGTTTTTTCCTTTTGTATAATTTGGAATAAAGTGTCTGGCAAGTGTATAATTCAATCATGTAAGTCACATATCAAATTACTCAAAAATGTCTACACAAATATTGAGTACTGTACATCTTCCAGAATAGTGCTAACCTGTCGAAACATACCTAATCGCTAAGCCTAGCTTTATTATTTTGTCTTTGCTATCTATTAGTTATATCTAATATCTATTAAAACACACACATTATATCCCTGTTCCATGTCAAATATGTCAAAAAACAGCACCTAAATATTACTCCTTTTAAAAATCATTGATATTGTACTTTATTGTAATATTAAAATTAAATGATATGATTATTTGTTCATTCATTTATTCAATTAGTTAATTATTCATCTTCTATACCTGATTATTCTATACTTTGGGGTCACTAAAGCCTCAGCCATCAGCCAGGACAGGTACACCTTGGATAGGGCGCCAGTCCATCACAGGACAACACACACTCACAAACACTCCTATAGACAATTTACAGGTAGAAAAACCTGAGTCAACCTACTCACTCACACAGAGCCACGTGCTTATTCATTCAATCATTCTTTCATTCATTTTCTAACCTGCCTATTCCATAATTCGGGGTTACAGGGGTCTGCTGCAGCCTATCCCAGTGCACTTACAGAGAACGGAAGAGGTACACACTGGACTGGTCACCAGTCCATCACACTCACTCACACTCACTCCTATGGGAAATTTATAATCACCAATCAACCTAATGTACATGATTTTGGACTCTGGGAGGAAACCGGGATACCTAAAGAAAACCCTTGCAAGCCTGGGGAGAACATGCAAACTCTGCACAGAAAGATCCCTTGCCCGGGAATGGAACATAAGACATTTTTGTTGTGAGGTAACTGTGCTAACCACTACACTGCGCTGCCCACATATGGTTATTTATTCATTAAAATAGTCACAAAAAATGCAATAGTTTTTGGAATACTCTTATCAATAGTTTTTGGAATATTGCTTCAGAAATATATTAAATGACAGATTAAAGATTAACTTGTTTAAAATGTAATAAGTTCTGTAGCTTTTAATTACTTTAGAAAAGAAATGCAACTGTAATTGGCAGAAGTGATGCACAACAAATTCAAACCAGAGAACCAATCAATCAACAGCATCATGAATAATAAACAGGTTTAGCAACCAGGCAAAGCAACAACAAATTAATATATCCTAGGTTTTTAAAGTAAATCAGATATAAACATTATCTACTATTGATAATGATACATTTAGTTTAGAACTAAATGCTGCTGCATGCCATTAGGCACTCGCCAACAGTGCTTCTGGGCAACAACGGGTTATCAGAGTTCATAGGGTTGGATGTGGTGGTGTGTGGCATGAAGCGTGCCATGGACAGGGCTACAATATCCTTGGCAACCGCAGAAATGACAGCTGCAGAGACTGACACAGGGCTTGAAGGAGAGTGGACGGCCCAGTGGCAACTGTTGGCTTAATGCTGTTGGGATTAATAATAAAACAACTGTTAGATCCTCCTATTTAAGAGAGAGAAAGAGAGAAAGTCGATTTATTTGTCACATACAAGATTATACAACATACAACATATAGTGAAATGATTTTCTTCGCATTTCCCATCTTAGTAAGTTGGGGTCAGAGCGCAGGGCCAGTTATTGTACAGCGCTCCTGGAGCAGGAAGGGTTAAGGGTCTTGCTCAATGATCCAACAGTGGTGGATTTGAGCCCAGGTTTTTCCTTGGCGTTGGTGGGGATTGTATTGGGTTACATGCTGCTCTGAGGGCAGAAGTGCTCAGTAGGTTTGTATTGTCCTATTATTAGTGAATTACACGCTATTCTGAGGGCAGAAGTGCTCTATTATTCATATCACTATGCATTTTAGTGAACTACACGATGCTCTGAGGGCAGAAGAGCTCAGTAGGTTTGTATTGTATTATTATTAGTGGACTACACGCTGCGCTGAGGGCAGAAGTGCTCAGTAGGTGTGTATTGTGTTACTTTCAGTGAACTAGACACTGCCGTGGGGGCAGAAGGGCTCAGTAGGTTTGTATTGTGTTATTTTCAGTGAACTACACACTGCCCTGAGGGCAGAAGTGCTCAGTAGGTTTGTATTATGTTATTTTCAGTAAACTACACGCCTCCGTGAGGGCAGAAGTTTTCAGTAGGTTTGTATTGTGTTATTATTAGTACACGCTGCCCTGAGGGCAGAAGTGCTTACTGGGTTTGCATTATGTTACATTTTTGTGAAGTACACGCTGCTCAGTAGCTTTGAAATGTGTTATTTTCAGTGAACTACACTCTGCTCTGAGGGCAGAAGTGCTCTATTATTCATATCACTATCAATTTTAGTGAAGTACACGCTAGTATTGCTAGAAGTAGGTTTGTATTGTGTTATTATTAGTACACGCTGCCCTGAGGGCAGAAGTGCTCAGTAGGTTTGTATTGTATTATTATTAGTACATGCTGCCCGGAGGGCAGAAGTGCTCAGTAGGTTTGTATTGTGTTATTATTAGTACACGCTGCCCTGAGGGCAGAAGTGCTCAGTAGGTTTGTATTGTGTTATTATTAGTACATGCTGCCCTGAGGGCAGAAGTGCTCAGTAGGTTTGTATTGTGTTATTATTAGTACACGTTGCCCTGAGTGTAGAAGTGCTCAGTTGGTTTGTATTGTGTTATTTTCACGGGAATCCAATCAATCCCAGTGACCATCTTGCTATGAAGTGACTGTACAAACCACAGAAGTCTTAAAACCTGGTTAAAAACTAATTTAAATAGGTATTGGTGCTAGTAATTAGATTATCTATTTTTTTTTTTTAATTATTTAGTGTTAGAAACTATTTGATTAACAAATTGGTGTTAATATTTGATACACAGTAGTCCTCTTAAAGAGGCAAATACAAGACAAAACATAACTGAACACTATTCTCCTCTTCTGGTTCTATGATCACATTACATGACAAAGTCATCTCTAGTGTCAAATTCATTAGATATACATTATATTAAATTTGATTATTATTTGTTTTATACATTTATTTATTTGAATTTATTGCTAATAATAGATTTATTATTAATAATATGACTGCAAATATTGCTAGTATTCCGTATTACTACTCAGAATATTCAGATTTTTTTTTTACTCATATTAACACCAATATCATCAGCCAGCAGATATTTAATTTAACTGTTGGTGTAATGTGACCCTGTGATGTGGTGGATGCCAAAGTTCCTGCAGTATAATTTTGAAGCTGTTAAAACTTTAAGGCAGGCCCGGTGAAGAAATCCTATTTGGTCCAGTTAAAGAACACAACAGTAAAAATAAGTCAGAAGTGTTTGTTTAACAATCATCTAAACTATTGCAGAAATACAATAATCTATCAGCTCCCGTAGGTATTATTCATTCATTCATTCATTCATTCATTCATTCATTCATTCATTCATTTATTCATCTTCTTACCCGCTTATATCCGAATCCGGGGTCACGGCGGTCTGATGCGCCTATCCCAGCACACATAGGGCGAGAGGCGGGGGTACCCCGTAGGTATTTAATTGTTTTTAAAACAGTCATATAATTCTCTGCGTAATATCCTATCAACAGGTAATGGCTACTGTACGTTTCTTTCGCTGTTGACACAATATGCCTGGCATTCAGCAAGCTCACCACAGAAACTCTATCTACTTTTTACCTTGGGGCTCTGGCCAGGAGGGCAACTTTCCTATTAAGCCATACTTTCAGCCTCTGCAATTACCCTGCCTCAGCATCCAGGCTCTCAGAAAAAGCATAT
>JAOTRA010000008.1:3955607-3968807 GCA_026260255.1 Pseudolaguvia tuberculata | reverse complement strand
ATATAAATTAGCCATATGTAAATGAACTAAGCATTTATTTAAAACCTAGAGGTCAAGTCCAATTAGCTTTCTCTTGCGTATATTTTAAATAAATGTATCTATCATGTAAATGTCTTGTGTGCATGCAGGAAGTTGAAGGAAGTTCGTTTGGATCGCACCCACCCTGATGGGTTGGGACTGAGTGTTCGAGGTGGCCTTGAGTTTGGCTGTGGACTCTTTATTTCACAAATTGTAAAGGATGGACAGGCTGAAAATGTGGGGCTGCAGGTAAGCAACCGAAAGAGAGCGAGAGAGAGAGAGAGAGAGAATAGAAAGACGTATGATAATTTTATTGCTAAGCATTAGCTTTAATCGCTGACACCAGATGTTCAGTTGTTATTACTATTAACATTTTTCCCTCAGTAACTTGATAAGGAGCGAGAACAAAGAATGCACACCTCCATTGTATTGTTGTTGGGGCACCTTTACACCACCAGGCGGAGTAAAAACTTGCTAGGCAATGCCTTTAAAAACACTATCTTTTATATTCTGTCTTCTTTACTATCTTTTATTGACAGCATAATTTGAATATAGGAACACATTTATTATGGTTCCGCTATTTACATTGTATAGGTATTTCATGTAATATGGCATGGATTTGTATTTATTACAAATGTTTTCTGTTATTAATTATCAATAGAATTTTATATTTATGAAATATCATATTATAAAAAGATATTTTGTAATGTCATTGTCAGTGTTTGTTGTGATCACATGTTTAATTTTTTGAACACTAGATACTTTACTGATTGGTTTGTTTTTATTCAGGTGGGAGATGAAATTGTGCGCATTAATGGCTATTCAATTTCCTCCTGCATCCATGAAGAGGTTATTAGCCTTATCAAGACCAAGAAGACTGTGTCACTTAAAGTCAGATGTGAGTTATTTATAGAAGAATGAACAGCAATGCAATATTTGCGCTTATAATATGTTCTTTAGATTTATTTCTTGTTTAATTTATCTAATTGATCAATTATCTGATTTTGTTCACAGATGTTGGGATGATACCTGTAAAGAGGTAATTTTACATGTCATCATCTGTTTCCATAACCATATCCTGACACTTTAATGCTTAATAGAAAGTACAATCGGTATTCATTGCTGGTGGATCATGATTGGACAGGTTTATGTTTTGGCTCTGTACTCAAAGATACTGGATAGTTACTGAAACAGTGAGCTTGAGATTAAAGTGCTTTGTGTCATCTTTATTATGTTTTCTCATTAACAACAGTATGTCACAAAAGTGTTTATGTGAAAACAGTAAAGAAATAAAACACTACACTGTAACATGTTGAATATACAGCTTGTGTAATAGTGTAAACGAAAAAAACAACAACGCAACACACAACCATTGATGTCTAAACCACTGGCAACAAAAGTGAGTACATCCCTAACAGAAAAAATCCAAATTGGATCCAAATAGCCATTTTTTCTTTGTGTTGTCCTGAAACTTGTTAGACTCGGGTGTGAATGAGCAGGGGTATTAGATTAAATTTGGTGTTATTGATCTCACTCTCTAATACTGGTCAATAAAAGTTCAGCATGGCACATCATGGCAAAGAGCGCTTTGAGGATCTGAAAAAAGAATTGTTGCCCTATATAAAGGTGGCCTATGCTACAAGAAAATTGCTAAGACCCTGAAACAGAGCTGTAGCATGATGGCCAAGACCATACAGCAATTTAACAGGACAGGTTGCCCCGCCATGATCAGCCAAAGAATTTTGAGTGCACATGATCAGCATCATTTCCAGAGATTTTTATTTGGGAAAAATTTAATAAGTGCTTATAAGTGCTGCCAGCATTGCTTCAGGGCTTGAAGTGGTGAAGGTGTCAGTCTGTCAGTGTTAGATCATATGCAGCATGATCTCCTCCCTTCGGAGACTGGGGCACAGGTCAGTATTTCAACATAATATTGACCCCAAACACACCTCCAAGATAACCACTGTCTTGCTAGAAGGTAAACATTGACTGGCCAATCATGTCCCCAGACCTAAACCCTATTAAGCATACTCAAACAGTACGTGAAGGAAAGTAAAGGTATTCAACATCCATCAGCTCTGTGATGTTGTCATGGATGAGTGAAAGCGGATTCCAGTGTCAACCTATGAAGCTCTGGTGAACTCCATGTCCAAGAGGGTTAAGGCAGTGCTGGAAAATAATGGTGGCTATACACATTTGTACATTTCCTATTTTGTTGCCAGGAGTTTAGACATTAATGGCTGTGTGTGTTTTTTTTATGTAACAGCAACTTTACACTGTTACATAAGCTGTACATTCAGTACATTGTAGAAGAGTTCCATTTCATAAAAAGATGGGACAGTGAGATTCATTTCAGGTTACTAGTATAGAATCATGTTTTTTTACTAGCTTATATGATCTATTTGTACAATGATAAATACTATCAGTTATACTGGCAGCCATGAATGCCCATCTGTCCTTGTTTTACAGATGGGATTATATGATTGGGATGGTATAATATTTTGTCCAAGCCCCTCTCTTTCTGCACCTTTCAGAACAATAAAAGAATTATGAAAAAAGACTTTTGTATTATATTGACCTACCTCTCTAGAAATTGTAAGCTGTTTATGTAGTATGATTTCCTTTATACCTTAAAACTTTCCATGTTCAATTCCTTTATTCCGTGACTTATCCATGAATTACCTGGTTTAATAATTACCCCTGTCTCTTCCAGTTCTCCTGAAGAATCTCTAAAGTGGCAATTTGTGGATCAATTTGTGTCTGAATCAGGGGTAAGTTCTAACAATATTTACATCTCTGTTCATCCTAAATATTACTGTTGTTGAAGTATTACTTCTCAGGAGAAGAAGAGCAGTGTTGCTGGTCTGGCCTCTCTTGGAGGAAAAGAGATCAAAGAGAAAAAAGTGTTCCTCAGCCTGGTTGGAACCAAAGGCATGGGAATCAGGTAAAACACAAATTTTTTAAATCAGTTACAGAATGCAGGTGGATACACAGTCAATGCATCTCTAAATACTAAACTGACAAGAAAATAGAAAAAAATATTTATTTTTAATTGACTTCAAAAGATTTAAGCTTTTTTTCTGTATTTTCTGGACATGTTCACATGATAAAGTGCTCAAAATTAATTTGAATAAAACTGGTTTAGTAGAGGGTGGCATAGAGGATAGCACGGTCGCCTCACAACAAGAAGGTCCCGGGTTCAAATCCCGGGCCGGCGGATCTTTCTGTGCAGAGTTTGCATGTTCTCTCTGTGGGTGTGGGTTTCCTCTGGGCACTCCGGTTTCCTCCCGCAGTCCAAAAACATGCCGATTTGGTCGATTGGTGATTCTAAATTGTCCATAGGAGTGAATGTGTGTGTGTGTATGATTGTTTGTCTATGTGTTGCCCTGAGATGGACTGGCGACCCATCCAGGGTGTACCCCTATGTGTGCTGGGATAGGCACAGCAGACCCCTGTGACCCCGAATTTGGGAATAAGCGGGTAAGAATATGAATGAATGAATGAATGAATGAATGATAGTTTAGTGGAAAAGCCTGATGAGAGAAAGATGATCTATGTTCTGTAATAGAGTGAAACATGTTTGAGAAGCACTTTGTTATCTAACCTGTATTTAAAACAGGACTGTTTCATGTTTGCATAAATCATGGTGGAAACTTGGGTTTTATCTACTTAAAATTGAACACTGCAATGTGTTGAAATATGTGCTGTTCCTGCCTTTAAAGCTTTTATGGATATTTTATGTCTAGTATCAATTTTCTATCAAGGCCATATTTATAATTGTGACGGCGGTGACGCCCGGTGGTTAGCCGAGTCCATAAATCAAGTCAGAGTTCAAAGGGTTAACGGTAAACGGCCCAAAGGTCGAAAGCCAGTAAATCAGAGAGAGAGGGTTTGTTAGCATGCTTAGTACGTTTGGGAAAACAATACTTCACATGGTGTCTTTGTGACGTGGCCTTATATAGGGTGGCCACGCCCAATTGCCCAGTAACAGAAGTAGACATTAGTATTCTGACGTTGGCGCCCTGCAGTGGCCATCAGCCAGAGTAGACCCCCTTACAATAATTACTTACTGAAATCTTCCACATGTTATAGACTCATTACATCTTAATTAATACCTTTCTGATAAACATTGAATTAATTATTAACTTGTCTCCTTGCTGGATGAGATAATGTCTTGATTAATCTTTCAACAATTGTTAATGCAAATTGCTTTGATAAAGGAAGACATTGGCCTTTTTTGGCTGATGCCCTGGTGTAATCAGTTAAGACACCAGCATGTACATGTCCAGTTGTGATTTCAGCTTGGGGCGTTTAAGGTCCCAATGTCTCTCGCTTCCAGGTTCAATTCTATCTTTTCAATAAAGGCAATAAAATAACCCGAAAATAACTTTTACCTGTTTCACAAGGTTTTTATATTATAATGATTTATGGTTTAAAATCTAACAGAGTTTATCACAAAATTGTATAGTACTCAGTTATTTGACACTATAAACATTTTAATCAAGAGGACACATTTTTCATGGCATACACAGATTAGGTTTTTCAGATCTAACAAAATAAAGCTTGACTACTGACACGATCATTTCTGTTTACTGCAGCATTTCCAGTGGACCAACTCAAAAACCAGGGATCTACATAAGCAACGTGAAGCCTGGTTCTCTGTCCGCGGAAGTGGGCCTACAGGTACCCTAAACTCATGATCTCTCTGGTGATTTGTGTGCTAATAATTTTGTTGGGCAGAAATCTATTTAGGAAATAAGTACATATGTCGTTTTGAACCCTGAGTCACTGACATGTTTATTGGTTTTGGGGGGAATGTAGGTGGGTGACCAGATTGTTGAGGTTAATGGCGTGGAATTTAGTAACGTGGACCACAAGGAGGTAAGCATGCTGTAAAGATAGCAGCAAATATGGCTCTCAATAATAGTACCAAGATTTGGTACATGCCCAGAAAACTTTGTGTTGTATTTGTAGGCAGTTCGAGTGTTGAAGAGCAGCAGGAGTCTAACAATCACAGTCCTCACTGGAGCTGTAAGTTTGTGCAATTCTATCCACATCAAGCACAATTGGCTCACTATGTTCTCAGAGGTACTTGTTAGAATATGGCAAATCTGTAGCTCACTGCGGATTCTATTCTATACAGACAATTCCCTCAAGCTTCTCTGAAGGACAGGAAATTAAAGTGTCCGAGGAAGCATTTTCCTACTTGTCGCTTTAGGACATGTCAAGCTCGCTGCATGTCACTCTTCAATCTAAAGAGAATCTGATAGAGCCTGATTAGTGGGTCCTTCTACGTCAGTTTCAATCACTGAATTGAGATGTGAAATAAGTTTATAAAACTAGTTAGACACCGAGGAGTAACATCCTCTCACTCTGTTTCAGTGGACCAAATATTTATACAAACTACAATCATTATTTAAACATAAAACAATTAGTATAATTAGTATTAGTATAATTTTGAGTATATTATAGTGTAGTATAGTACTGTAGATGTTTATTTTGGTGCTAGTCCTTTTGCCTGTGTCTTGGTATACCAATTCCTATAAAGGATGGGGTTTTAAAGGGAAAATTCACCCTGACAAAACTAAACCTTTTTCTGATCTTAAGTAGTGTCTATCTGGTTTAAGAACCTAGCATAGAAAAAGAAGGCAATCAAATTTAATAAGGGCAAACCGAATGTGGTTTTCTTTTCTTTCCCTACAAGAGATTCCCGGTGTGGCTTATGAATATTACGCTTTTTTTTCAAAGCTTTTGGTTTCCATTGGACTATTTTTGTTTACCATTTCACTGACAATCAATCCTGGCTATTGCAGGACAGGCTATAAAGCTAAAGATAGCAGATGAAGAAGGAAAGAAAGAAATTAAGAATATACAAACCAACTCTCACAATTAACAATAACAGTACTGTGCAACAGTAAGAAATTATGTAGCAGTGCTTTTATTAAAATATATATATATATATAGATATAGATATAGATATAGATATAGATATTTTTGATCGATTATTAATACATGCGTGCTAATTGAAAATGTCATAGCTTATGATCTAAGATGTGATCATTAGTAGTTGGATGTTTCTGTAGGAATTTCTTGCTTTAAATTTTTATAGTATATGTATTGAAGAACCGCCAGTTTAAGGCATATGGAGCATGCACAATGGGTTTAGTATAGAATTATTTATTCATTTTATTAAAAATGTGAGTTCTAGCCCTTTAACCCTTAACCTTTCAATTTTTAGCTGGATAAGACAAATAAATACAGTAGAGATACAATAAATTGCTGTGGTAGATCAGTGGTTAAGGTGCCGAACTGCTCATGGGAATATCCGAGTTTAATTCCCAAAAGCACCAAGTTACTAACGCTGGGCCTCTAAGCAAATGCTCAGTTGTTTAAATAAGTTAATTTTAGCTTGCTCTGGATAAGGGCGTCTGCCAAATGCCATAAACATAATGTAATGTAAATGTCAGTACTGTAAATACTTCAGCATTGTGCCCCCTGTAATGACCCTCTGAGAAAAATGCAGAAAGTACTACACCAAAAATTTGGCAAATAAAAATGTTATATTATGTAAATCAATTATATTAATGTTGTTTAGATGGATTATTAACATAGATTAATGCTTTTCCATTACTGATACTGTAAATTAACCTTGATTTTAAATTTGATTAACAAAAAATGTAAAAATGTAAAATCAGTGTTTATATGTTTGCAGTCCCTGAACACATTATATGTATTTATTTCAGGGCAGAGATTTATTTATGACAGATGAAGAGAAGCTGGCAGTTGAAGCTCGTCGAGAGATTGAACGACGAGAGCTCATGCAACAGAAGAGGGTGGCGATGGAGACCAATAAAATTCTGAAAGAACAGCAGGAGAAAGAGCGCCTGTTAGTTTGAGAGCTTGAGTATTGCATTTAACTTACTGTCTGTTCTCTTACAAACTAATACCAAAACTTTACCTTACAGGACACAGCATTCTGTATAAGTTCTGTATAATGTCGTAAAAATTCAAAT
Organism: Pseudolaguvia tuberculata; assembly: GCA_026260255.1. Classification (NCBI taxonomy): domain Eukaryota; kingdom Metazoa; phylum Chordata; class Actinopteri; order Siluriformes; family Sisoridae; genus Pseudolaguvia; species Pseudolaguvia tuberculata. Next base: position 3,961,776 of record JAOTRA010000008.1, on the reverse strand, counting down.
AAATCTAGACAATGCATGTGTTCTATATTTTGAAAGAAACACAGGAATTCACATTTAAATGATAATGAAGCAAGGCATTAATAATTCAATACCCATCTGTGGTTTTAGAACACTGACGTGTGCATTTCATTTGCACATGGCTTGTTTTTTTTTGACAGACTGTTGGTTGGTGCTCATTTCTTTTTTTTTTTTAAATAATTATTATATTTGTTCTCTTGCAACAGGAGGAAGATGGAAATTTCACAGAAGGCTGCAGAAGAAGAAGAAAGATACAGAAAGGAGATGGAAAAGTGTGCTTACTTATTGTTTTTTTCAGTTCAGGTAAAATTGAGTCATTGTTTTATTTGTAATAATGTGTTTTAGGATAGAGGCTACAGAGAGAAAGCAGAACCGACAATGGGAGGAAGACTGGGGATCCAAAGAGAAATCCAAAAGTCCATCTCCTGTTCCCTCTCCTTCACCTCCATCACGTTCTTCACCTCCACAAAAACCCAGGAGCTCAGGTACAATCATAGCCTGCAGCGTGCCGGCACTGTGTTTCAATGCATGTGTGAGGAGAGTGAATTTTTTCCTTTAACCTTCTTAATCTTAACTGATGATAAAATACCAACAACATTTTATCATCTAGACATCTTCTTAGCTTAGTCACATGACTGGATGTGCATTCAGTTTTTATGAATGCAATCTCCTTTTGTCTCTTTCCTTTCCGTGTCTGCTGTGACTTTTACTCCTGACGTATATAGCTGCAGAAGCTGACACTGACGATGAACAGAAAGAGGACAGAGAAGTAAGTACAGCTGTTTCCTACGGGAAATTCCGATCTGTGCATGTAAAGACTTTTTTTCGACAACCTCTTCCTTCGATTTCTCCTTAAATTCCGCATCACAACACACGAAACGATGCAAGCGTTTCATTCTATTTCTGTTGGTTGGCTCTTTTGAAGCTGGTGAATTGAAGTTGAAGCTGTTTGGGAAGAACATATCACTTCCTATTTGATCAATTTTGTTTTAATCTCCATCCCATAGCTCGCAGCTGGTTTTATCGATATGAAGGAAAGTTTCCTACACTCAGAAAGGTATTCTGCATGTTGTGCAGTCCAGAAATAAGTTTAGTATCACCAACATAATGAATTTTGAAACAGTTTTTATAAAATACCGGTTGTGTGTGGACTACAGAATTGTTTATACTTTTTGTGTGGTGTGCATGAAGTAAAAACTTTTAAAACTATGTTTCACATTTAAAAAATATATAAATATTCAGAAAGGTAAAGAGACAAAAAAGAAGAAAAAGAAAATGTCTAAGACAGACACTCTTCCAACTGAGAAAAAGAGCAAGAAAGAGATGGAGTTTGAGCTCAAACTGGCCAAGGAAAAGGAAGAGATTCTTGAACGAGAGAAACAGATGAAAATTAATCGACTGCTACAAGAGGTACCAAGCCACTCAAGTGACGATATAAAGTTTTATTTCATTGCTGTATTCTTTATATAAACTTTAGTATGTAGCATTCCCTTGTTGTACAAGTTGTAGTAGGAAAAGAAAACAATGTTCAACAAAGAATGTCAGAATCTCAGCCTGTGTTGGTGTGGACAGGTAACAGAGACTGAGCGGGAGGATCAGGAGGAATCAGAGAAAGTGCAGTACTGGGTGGAGAGGCTCTGCCAGACTAGATTGGAGCAGATTTCCTCTGTAGAGAATGACTCGCCTGAGGTAAAAGCATAGCCTGTATAAAGATTGGCATAGCTTGTGTAGATCTGAAGTTTATTGTATGTGATTTTTATTTTTTGGTTGTTGCTTGTGGGTCCTATAAAGAGATTAATGTTGGATTGAAATGGGTGTTCCGTAGGGTGGCACAATTGTGATTTTTAACCAGACAAGTTGTTTTGTACAGATGAGTCCGTCTCGAACTCCTGTATCTACAGTGAAAAGATTTCCAGGTGGTTTTCAGCTTGCCACTACAGACCTGGATGACATTAACCTGGACGATGTGGATCAGAGTTTAAGACAGCCTCTTAAACAACTGGCCACTACTTCTCCCACATTCAATCAGTTTCCACCACCTTTACCTCTTCCTCCACCTTCACCCCACTTATATCACAAATCTGTTCAACCTTCTCTATCCCCAAGGCTGTCGCTTACACCTTCCTATCCTCCCCCACCTTCACATCCTGCTCCACAGCGCCCACCTTCTCCGCCTGCTTCCAGAGTTCCTTCTGCTTCAATCAGTCATGAAAGACCACCTTTTACATCCCCCAGTGCTCAGACTCATACCCCCTGGTCGCAGTCTTACATTTACCCTCCTCCTCCACCACCACAACCACCTCCTCCTCCAGCCCCCTGGTCTCAATCTTTTTCTCACCCGCCTCCTCCTCCTCTTCCTCCTCCTCCACCACCTCCTCCTCCTCCGCCACCACCCCCACCTCCTCCTCCTCCTCCACCTCAGCATATAAATTACCAAACCTCCAATCAGAGCCTCCACCGACCTCACAGTCCCTTAGAAAATAGGAAAGAATGGGAGGACAAAGGCTACAGGCAGCGAGCTGTTTACCATACCAACGACTTACATGAGCACGCCTACCGTGGCAGTGCACAGGTAGCAATCATTGCACCCTCAACCACTCTAGCTTGGTTGGTTTGATTTGCTGTAGAAATCATGGCTTGTGGATTTTGTATATCTTAAGAGTGGTGCTGATGTTTTATATTGCTGCATGTGCTGGGTATGCTGTTTGTGTGAGAAATGTATTTGGAGGTGGACAAATCAGTAACAAATCGTACCTACAACAATTGATATTTGTGTCTGAGTAGATAAGCACAGCTAGCATTAATAAACGGTTTCATTGCCACTAAAATAAAATATTTTTTCAGGAATATATTTTTTATTCACAAGAATAGATCACATGATCCCTTACATTAAAACATATCCATTATGTCACACCACATTTATAATTGAGCTAATGATTTGATGGTTTGTCCACCACTATCCTATGAGATATCCAGAATGTGAAGTTATGTCATGGCACAGTTTAGGGAAGTTCATCCTCAGCTCATCTTGTATTGATTGCATAAATAATCATTTCTTTAGGGTGATTATACAGACAAACAACATGAAAAACAAATTGGGCTCTGCCAGGGAAATTGAAATTAGCACCAACCAACAGTATTTTAAAAACAATCATGTCAATTAATGACATAGAACCATAACAATTACCAGCACAAGAAGGGATCTCAAATCCTGAATTTGCATCCACAAGCATAAACACTATTACAACATAATGTCAGCCTGTCAATAGTATATGAGATAGGGTTCCATTTCAGGAACTCAAGCTTTATTGAAATTCTTTGTGAACGTCCGTTTAAAACCTTTGGACTTGTTATGAAACATGCCCTACCCCTTCCACATCACTAACCTATGGTGCGTTATTTAAGGATTATTGTTTCATGTTGTGTGTTGGATCGCTATGCTGCTATATTCGAGTCCAGAGTTTTGTCTAGTTCCTAGAATCTGTTTCCACGTTCGAGTCCCTAGAAGCTAAGTATGGTTTTCATTAGAGCAGCGTTGCTGCACGGTTTTGTTTTGGTTTCTGTTTAGTTAAATCCCAGTTGGTACTTACCTGTAAATGGTTTGGACATGTGCAGAGGAGGGACATGCAGTATATTGGTAGGAGAATGTTGAGGATGGAGGAGGAAAAGAGGAAGACCAAAGAGGAGGTTTATGGATGTGGTGATGGAAGATATGCAGGTAGTTGGGGTGAAAGAGGCAGATGTAGCGGACAGGGTAATGTGGAGAAGAGTGATCCGCTGTGGCAACCCCTAACGGGAGCAGCCGAAAGGAGAAGAGGTACTTTATAAAAGTGTGTTCCCGAAGTCTGACTCCTGCCTGTGTTTACAGCACATAACAGGACTGAAGCATATGCATAATTCATGGAATCAAGGTGCATTAAATTATGGCCGGGTGATGTCATTAACCAAAAATAATGCTATATAATCATCATCATTTTCTTCAGCGTGTTTGTGTAAATGAGAAAAAATATTTAAGAAAAAAAGACATCCAAGAGTGAGTAAAATTGCATTAAGTGTAAACCATTACAGTGTTCATGTCTGTCTCTGAGGGGAGAATCCGCCAGGAGGGCTCCCTAAACCAGATTAGGACCTATGGATCTAGCAGCAGAGTGTAAAAGGTGATTTTGGGTATAGATGTGAACACGGTAATGCTTCAAGTGAATATTCATTTTCTTAAAGCCAGGACCCTCCACCCGGGGCCTCCTGTTTTCTCTCCGAAAATGTGTAGTCACTACATAACTACATACTTTTTAAGTCAAACACAAAAGGGTAATTGGTGGGTAAACACCGTTGGTGCTTCAGGGCTTAATGTCTCCCATTAGTCAAGCCTACCAAGGATGCTAGGGTAAATTTCAGTACAGCATGGAAACTTCTACCTTATAATAAACATTCTGATGTATGATTGTGACATCAACTTCACATTCTGTATATGCACAGAATATACTTAGCAAAAAGTACTGATTTAAAATTATATTTGACATTTTGTTAATATCGTCTAGGTTATAAGAAATACTTCTAATGTTAGCAGATTATCAACCGCCACCAGTCCACTGGTGAGCTTGAACTCTCCTTTTTTTTTTGTGTTGCTGCATGTTTACTTTTGTCTTCATTTTTTATTTTACAGTCCTTTTCAGTTTGTGTGAATATAACAATTCATTTGCTTTTCACTGATTCATAGCAAATAGCACCAAGTCCTCCTAATCAGAGGAGACAAGTGAATCCAGTCATATCAAAACCAGTCATGCTGCCCCAATCCAAGAACGCATATAGATCGTTATTACGTCCTGAGCCCCCGGTGAGTGTATGAATGCATACTGGAGATTGCTTTCCAGTTTGTAAGTGATAAAAGTGTGACTGCAGAAGGTGCGTCGTTTTGCCGACATTGATCTATAAGGCCAGCATCATAAAATGAAAAATTCCTTCCCTGAGGAATATTGAGAAAGTAGAATGGGGAGGGAAGGAGATCAAAACCTGTTGTGATACTGATAAGGCTTAGCATGCAGTCCGAAGGCTCTGATTGATTAACTCTCTTGATTTCGATCCCGTAGTCTCACCTAAGCATCTTTTTCTTTCTTTTGTTAAAACCCTGAAATCACTACTGACACTGGTCTCCCTCTATTCCACTCTGTAGATTAGAGATGTCACACTAATATGCTATGAAATGAAGTTTTTTGAATGGTTAGTATTAGTTATTACAAGTCAAGTGGTGTTATGTATAAGGGATACCAGGTATGTGATTACAGAAGGAAATTTGCCAAGCATTGCTAAAAATACTACTGGTTAAAGTGTTGGATTACTAATTCGAAGAATTGATTTGCAGCACAACCTGAGCAAGGCCCTAAACCATTGCTCATATGTGTAAAAGCAATAAATGTAAATCACTCTGAATAAAAGAGTGTCAAATGCTGTAAATGTACATAGGGTTAACAAAAGTGGTATGAATCATGAATTCTCTTTTACACCATGTGGATTGTTGAGTGTGTGTGAAATTACTACAGTGATTCCTCCAGTCACTCCAGTTGCCTGTCCAAAAACATGACATTAGGTTGATTGGTGATTATAAATTGCCCATATGAGTGAATGTTTGTGTGAATGTTTGTTTGTTTATGTATGGCCCTGTGATGGACTGGTGAACAGTGTAGGGTGTACTGCTGCCTCTTGCCATATGTGTGCTGGGATAGGCTCCAGCAGACCCCCATGACTCCGAATTAGGCAATCTGCGGGTAAGAAGATGAATGAATGAATGAATGTCTATGCTTTTATAGAATTTGGCAGATGCTATTATGCAGAGCGACTTTAGCATATTTATTATGCAAAAGAGAAGCAGGGTTAAGATCCTTGCTCAGGGGCAAAGAAGTGGCAGTTTGGAGGTCCCGTAATTCATGATCAGCAGTCCTTAACCACTGAGCTACCACTTCCCTACCAGCCTGTCATAAAAATAGAATTCTGTATTTTTATGAGTATTAATTTTCTTTACAGTGAAGTATTTTGTGTATGTATAGTTCCTCTGAGGTGAATTAGATGGGTACATGTTAATATATATATATGTGTGTGTGTGTGTGTGTGTGTGTGTGTGTGTGTGTGTGTGTGTGTGTGTGTGTGTGTGTGTGTG
>JAOTRA010000008.1:3932766-3946583 GCA_026260255.1 Pseudolaguvia tuberculata | reverse complement strand
TATCTATCTATCTGTCTGTCTGTCTGTCTGTCTGTCTGTCTGTCTGTCTGTCTGTCTGTCTGTCTGTCTGTCTATCTGAGCATCTTCCTTTTTGTTATTCAGGATAGCTCACCTTCACTCGTTTCTAGGTCTGTAAATTGCTCTTACAATCATGCAATTATAATTCAGCACACTGTCCTTGTGCTCTTGATTAAATGTGCTGGCCTGGGTGCATCAAAATAGCAACCACTTATTCAACTGAACTAAAGAAGCTTATGTCATTTGCATGTCTTTGATTGTTATCCTTACAAGATTGCTGCTAGGGTTTTTATTTGTTTGTGTGATTGAGTATTTGACAGAACCACCTTTAGCCACAATAATTATCCAGCTTCTGGGGTAGGTCTGTATCATCTGTATCAATTGCGTCTGGATCCAAACACAGGATGTACTGAAAAAGAGTATTGGGGAAGTCCTGCCACAGATTTTCAATCAGATTTTGGTAAAAAAATAAAATAAAATTAATTAATCAAGTAATTATGGGACAAGCAGATTGTTTGTTTTACATTATTTTTTGTTTTGTTAGAGGGTGATTGGTGGTCAGATGTTCTAATATTCTAAGTCATTCATTTGTCTTCTTTCCTGCTTATTCTCAGTAAGGAGGCACAGGGGTCTGCTGGAGCCTATCCCAACAAACATAGGTTGAGAGGCAGGGGTACACCCTGGACAGTTTGCCATCTCAGTCCATCTCAGGGCCACACATAAACAAACAACCGTTTACACACACACATTCACTCCTATGGCCAATTTAGACTCACCAACCTAATCCACATGTTTTTGGACTGTAGGGGGAAACCGGTGTACCTGGAGGAAAGCCACGCAAGTTTTTCTGTGCTGGGAGTATACCGCACGTAAGACCCCCCGGGAGTCAAACCCTGGACCTTCTTGTTGTGAGGCGATCGTGCTACCCACTATGCCACCGCGCTGCCCAACACTGAACCACCAAAACTTAAAATGTTTTTCAGATTGTTTTATTTATTCAGAACCACTTTACCAGTCCCTGCTGATTTCAAGCATTAATACAGTGAGATGCTACCAGCATAATTCTTCATTGTATAATTTTACTGGAATCAATAGTTATCCTAGGAATTTTGACCTTTTGTTAGGTTACCTTTTAGTATCCGAATTGGCATGTTATCCCACATATACGTGATTGGTCGGTATCTTCTTATATTTGACTATTTACAGTACGTTAAATAAGCATGCCACACATTCTGTGATACTTGTTTCCTTATTAACTTTTATTTATTTATCAGGGAATCATCCTTTCAGGAGGCCAGAAGCAGCGTATCAGTGTGGCTCGAGCCCTGTATCAGACCACTAATGTAGTTTTTCTGGTAATACAGTGCTATACCATACATACAATAATAATAAGCTCACTATAAGAACAACCTAAAGAACCCAAAATGGTAGCAGATTTAAGATAATATGCATATGTTCTTTTAAGCATATATAATTAAGGATTTTATTTATAAAATCAGACTATTTCAATGCACTTTACCTGCAGGATGACCCATTCTCAGCATTGGACATCCATCTGAGTGATCACCTAATGCAGGAGGGTATTATGAAACTGCTCCGGGAGGAAAAGAGGACTGTGGTGTTGGTTACACATAAACTGCAGTATCTACCTCATGCTGATTGGGTATTAATATTTTTTTTATTTAAGATAATTAAAGATCTGCATCCACTTCACTCACACCAAATAACTTTATCTCCTCCTTTATCCCATACAAATACCTTATCTTTAGCCGTTTTCTTTTTCCAACATCCATCTACTTACATTTCCACTATCCCTCCTCTGCACATGTTCAACTTACAGTATCTCAATCTGTCCTCTCTGACTTTGTCACCAAAAAGTCTAATATGAATTACAGAATGGAAATTCATGCCATTCACATTATAAAAGTTTGATTTACAAGGAGGGAAACAGGACGACGCAGTGTTGTAGTGGTTAGCACGGTCGCCTCACAACAAGAAGGTCCCGGGTTCGAATACTGGGCTGGGGATCTTTCTGTGCAGAGATTGCATGTTCTTTCCACGCTTGTGTGGGTTTCCTCCCACAGTCCAAAAACATGCAGATTAGGTTAATTGGTGATTCAAAATTGTCCATAGAAGTGAGTGTTTGTGTGTGAGTGGTTGTTTGTCTATTTGTTGCCCTGTGATGGACTGGCAACCCGTCCAGGGTGTACCACTGCCTCTTGCCCTATAGGCACCAGCAAACCACCATGACACTAAATTAATTAGGGAATAAGCGGGTAAGAAAATGAATGAATGAATGAAAAGAAGGGAAACAGGGATTGAGGCAGGTTCGGTCGACACACACTGAAGACATTAGATGGTTATGACTGTGCTTTTTTCTAATCCTGTCCAACCTTTTAAACTTTGATGGCTTCTTTCCAACTGTTTGATTTTATAGTTCCAGACTGATGGATGGAAGACAGCACATTAGTTCAGGGTGTCACATAATATATGGCTTGCTGCTACGTTTATCTGCCTCCTTCTGTGTCAGTAATGATGGATGGCACATTGCCTGTTTACTCTTCCACCATTGCTTATTACTTCGCCATTAATTTGACAAAACAGACATCCTTTCTGTTACAGATAGATAAATATTTCACATCTGTCTCATACATATATACGTTATATGCATATACAGAATAGTTTCAAAATCTTACCTGACTGTTTACAGATCATCGCAATGAAAGATGGTACAATCCAGACAGAGGGCACACTAAGAGACATCCAGAAATCTGAACCCAAACTATTTGAGCAGTGGAAATCCCTCATGCATCGACAAGACAAAGAATTTGAGAAGGTACAGCCCACCGCACCTATATGATTTGAGTGAACTGGACATGTTCATTTTCAGAACCTAATGCATGAGTCTCTTTTCTTCACCTTTGAGTCACAAGAAGTTTATAGCGCGTGAAGGCACCTTATAATGTAATGCCCATACGTAAGAGCCAGTGGGATGAAAGTTCCCTTAATGCCACGTACTATGGCATGCCCTGCTTTCACTTTGAGGTTTAGTTACATTTGTATTTAATGGATTTGATAGACGCCCTTATCCCGAGTGACTTTTTATTTCATTTGTAGTACTAAGCAATTGGGTTTTGAAGGCTTTGCTCAGGGGTCCAGCAGTTAAGCTTGGATGTGCTGGAAATAGAACCATGATCTTCCAATTAGTAGTCCAACACTGTAATACCTACGAGCTAAAACTTCCACTTACTTCAGTAATACAAGGAGGTGTGCAGATATTAGGGGAACCCTCTTACTTGTTGCATAAATTTATTTAAGTAAAATTGTTTCAATCATTTTTAACATTGCAATGTTGTCAGGATGGAAGGCCATGTTTTAATGCAATGTTTTGTTTTTATTTTAAATGACAGAAAAAGTGTTAGTGATTGAATGACTAACTGTATGTGAGGACAAAAATTATATTGTGGCTCTAATCTTGTCTGCTCTACATTAAAGCAAATACCCTTCAGTTTCATATATTCTAAATGTATCTTTATCTTCATGTATATTTACAAGAACTGTCTCTGCACTCTAGAAAAAGTCAGTTCCTTAAGGGCTTCAGTTTATTCTGCCTGTATTTTAGGAGACTGTAGCAGAAGGTATGACAGTATTAGAAAGGAGGAACCTGAGAAGAGCCATGTACTCCAGAGAGGCAGTAAAGACAGAGGATGAAGAGGAAGGTAGGAAAACCCACTATCAAGTCTGGACTGGCATATACTATAGAATTGTACACAGTTCTTAATACATTAATATTACTTCCCTAGGTCAAGGTATAGAAATTCTTTTACAGTCTATAAAAACAAAAAGCATTTAGACATATAAAATGTTAGTGCTTCTCAGCAAGAAGGCATGGGTTTGATTTCCAGGCAGGAGCCTATCTATGTAGAGTTCTCCATGTGCTTGTGTGGGTTTATTCCAATGACTCTGGTTTCCTGGTTTCCACAGTTTATAAGCATAAGTTTGATTCTAAATTGGCCATATACAGTAAGTGTAACTGTGTATGGCTCTGTGATGGTCTGGCAACCTGTCTAGAGTGCACCCCTGCTGCCTTTCACCCGTTTAGGATGCTGGGATAGGCTCCAGCAGACCCCTGTGACCCCGCATTAGGGAATAAGACTATAATAAGGAATAAGCCTATATATGAATCAATGAATCAATCAATCAATCAATCAATCAATCAATGTTGATTAAAATTTCAGTTTATTTGTCTAAATGCTTAATCTGATTTGCTAAAAAGGTCCTCAAAGATACTTTGCTGCTTTCTTTTTAAGCCAAGATGAGGAACTGTAGCTGTCAACTTTGGGCAAAATTAAGAGTGTGTGAATGTTGTGTAGACACACACCAAGAGTAATTGCACCAGATTATATAGAAATGAAAGTGGACCCTTCACTATATGACAAACCGCATAACAATGTTGTTCTTTACATTTGTTACTCATGTGTGAAGTGTTGTCAGGTTGTGTTTTTTGTCTTTGTCTGATAAATGTTGCTGGTTCTCTGGACTGTGTGTTGCCGCAGCATTTGGAACTGCACTCACAGGTGTGGGTGGACTGTAGTTTGTGAACTGTAAACTGTATTAAGCTTGTGTAAAGTGGTGTTTTGTGCTCCATCACTAGTCTTGGCTGCATGTTCTTTATTCATGTAGAATTAATCACCTCGTGTACTAATCCATTGACAACATTAACAACCACCCGCTTTTTGAAGCATGTGATTATCTTTAAAGTTTTTTTCCGTTATGTATGTGCTTATTCATGTCTAACTCAATTCGCTCAATTTCCCTTTTGCTTCTCACCCAACATTCTCTTGTACTCATTCAAAATTACGGCATGTAGTTTTGTAAATTGAGAATTGGGTGTAAATTGAGAATTGGGTATGTATGTGGGCCAAAGATCTATAAATCAACATTATGTCATGAAGTGAATGGGGACCCTGTAGCTCACTGATTCTTAACCACAAATTATCCTCTGTTGTTTGTAAGCGCATTTTATCCCTTTTTGGCCAAATTTTAAAATGGCATCCTGCTATTCTGCTAATGTTTTTTTTTTGTTATGACATTTATGTGACTAACCTGGCAGTTTGTTGCATATACTGTATCACTGAATCTTTTACTTACTGTAGTAAAACATACTTGTACAAGAAGCTGTGTATTTAAAGGTGAAGATTTAGTTTGAAACTGCCTGTGAATTGGGGTGTATGAATGCTGAACAATACCAGCCCACAACCATACTGCACTCTTTAATATTCATCCCTGGATCATTGTTAGTAGAGACTCTTTCTAGTGAAGCTTGCTGTCCCATGCTGTCCCTTGCTGTATTTTTCTACCTGTACTGATCAACTTGGACAAAAGCTGTGTCTGCCCTACCCATTATGTTGTTGTGTATCTTCAGAGGAGTCAGTGGAGAGTGATGATGAGGATAACTTGTCACAGGTGATGAGGCACAGAGCCACCATACCATGGCATTCATGTGGGAAGTACCTGAGTTCAGCTGGACTGCTCCTGCTACCACTACTGCTGCTCTCTCAGCTGCTCAAACACTCTTTCATGGTGGCCATTGACGTCTGGCTTGCACACTGGACCTCTGACGTCATTCATGCCAAGATCAATGCTGTTCAACACAACTGCACATTGGTGCAGGTAAAGAACAATCTTTATTCTTCATACTATAATCAGCATAATATTTTATTCATAATTATTTTTTATTTTGTTTTAAAGGTCCAAAATGTGTAACTCCCTCTATAATTTGGCCGTTGATTTAGAAAATGAATGTGCTCATGGTTGTTTCGAATATTTTTGCTTATTGTAACATTACATAAATTCCTCACTAAAAGTAAGAGGAAAACAAACAAAACATTGATGCTTGCCTACAAAGCCAAAAACAAAACCTACATCCATGCCTCCTCACATAGCTCCCGCATTCTTTCCACTTCACAAGCACTGCTCGACCATCCCTAAGGACTCAGGGTCGGTAGGTCTTTTCTCTGTTCTGGCACGAACATAGTGGAATGAACTTTTCATCACTGTCACAAAATCCGAGTCACTGACTGTCTTCAAGAGATATTTAAAGGCAAACTTTCCTAAATACCTGCATTTGACATATAAATATACATATAAAAACCTATCCATGCTGCTCTTTGAGACTTTTGTGGGTCGTTACAACTTTTGTATATCACTCTGGACAAGAGCAGCTGCTAAATGTTGTAAATGTCAATTTAGATATCTAACTGCAATGGACAAATGGTTTTGTGCTTTTAACATATTGTACGTTATGCATTACCCTGAATTTATTGGAGAAGTGGTGGCTTCTGGGTTAAGGTGTTGGACTGATACCAGAAAGACCAGGTATCGATTACCAGTACCGTAAAGCAACCACTGAGGACAAGGCCCTTAACCCCCGATTGTTCAGTCGATCTGGATAAGGGTGTCTGCCAAATGCTGTAATTGTAATTATATTGACGCAAGAATGCTGTGCTACACTGGCACTCCTAAATGTCACTTTAAGATGAATAATGATTTGCCAAAACCTTCTGAAGCTGCTGTGGTGTGCATGAGTGTTACTGCCATTAACACATTAGATACAGCAGGTGCAAGGCGTTATTTGATAGAGTGAGCGAGGTATTCTAGTACATCAGCTAAAGTCTAAGACATGAGGGCTGCAGATTACATATCATGTGCTGAAGCAGGATATCTAATACAGCAGTCAGGCTCTGGCTAAACTATTTCAAGTGTGTGTGCGTGCATGCGTGTAATTTCATCTTAAACTTGCCTAATCCACTGCATTCTAGTGCTGTGATACAAAATTCTTAAATTTAATTACATAACCATATTGCATTTGTCCAACAGTCTGATCTGTCAGGCTATTCACCTAAGATTTTCACAACTACTTGTTTTTATTTATGATTTCCAGAGCAGGCCCAGTAATGAAAAAACCACAGGCATTAAACTAATGGATAAACACATACATCAGACAGCAAGAACTCTGAAGCCTCTGGCGTACTATTTGTATTTCTACTTTCCTCTTGCACTTAATTTCATTTCATTAATTGAACACATTTGAAATCTTGAATGGTAATGACGTTGACCTGCATGTAAGTGACTTTTCCATGATTAAACATTGTCTATGTGCGTTATACATTATATTTTCTTTTAATTTCTTAATAAATGATTAAATTATAGAACATCTGCATATCAAATTCGTTTCTATTACTGAGAAAGGTGTAAGGAATGTCGGTGAGAACAGCACTGTTGTATGGTTTACAGACAGTGACAGTGAGAAACAGATAGGAGGCAGAGTCAGAGATCTCAGAGCTAAAAATGTTGAGCTTGTTTTGCAGTGGGCCTAGATAAAGGCAGAGAAAATCAAAGGTGGAAGGTCATGAAAAATATTTCAGAGAGAATGTTAGAGAGGCCAGATTAAAATATTATAGACATATGTGGAGAGAAAATGGAGGAAATATTGGTATAGGAGAAATACTGAAAGGAGAACAAAGCTGTTGAACATCTGTAAACACAGCTGTATTCCACTCACAAACCAATGCTCTTTTAGTTAATAAAAAAAACAGTAATACAAATACAAACGTTTTACTTAAGAAGACATCATGTATTGCAAATTGTTACATTGCTGTAATCCAATGAAACAAGACATTTAATAATAATGTCAACTATTTCAGAATATGTTCCTGTGAATAATAGAGTGATATTATATTTATTTATTGTATTAAATGTTTGTAATTAGTACTACACACAATAGTATTTAAAATAAACAGGTCTCTAAAATAGGCAGCGCGGTGGTGCAGTGGATAGCACAGTTGCCTCACAACAAGAAGGTGCTGGGTTTGAATCCCTGTGTGGAATTTGCATGTTCTCCTCCAGGGACTCCGGTTTCCTTCTACAGTCCAAAAACATGCAGATTAGGTCAGTTGGCGATTCTAAATTGTACATAGGAGTGAATGTGTGTGTGAATAGTTGTTTATCTCTGTGTTGCCCTGAGATGGACTGCGCCTATCCCCCTATGTGTGCTGGGATAGGCGCAGCAGACCCCCATGAATGAATGAATGTCTCCAAAAATTGGCATTATTCTCTGTTTTATGGAAAATACCATGATTTTTCATTGCTTTTTAATGCATTAGTGTTGTGAGTCTTTAGATCATTAGATTAGCCCTCATCAAAGTCAGTGTCCCTTTGCTGTTGATAAAAGCCAACATTTCTTCCACTTCAACTGTTTCACTTCAATCCTTTTTTATTATTAAAGCAATTTGACAGAGTAACATTTTTCTATTACGTGTTTTTAGGGGACAAAAACCAATTGCATTTGCTGTCAGTTGCAGGATTGTGGGTTCAGTCACTCATCCTATCTGCTAGTGTTCAGTGTCCTATGCTGTCTTGGTATTGCACTGTGTCTGGTCACATCTGTAGCTGTGGAATGGACAGGTCTGAGTGTGGCCAAAAAGCTACACCATAACCTGCTAAATAACATTATACTGGCTCCCATGAGGTATGAATCTTTTTTATTACTACTATAATCTATGAGTGAGCATTATTGTATGAATGTGTTTTATCTAGTCTGTGTTTGCATGAGTGGCAGACAGAACAGTGTTTCCTTGGGAAAAGAACAATAAAACCATTACACTGATGTATAGTCAGGCTCTACTAAGCTATTTGCCTGATGACTGATGTGTCCCATCTGTTTGAGCTCAGGACAGTAAACAGTTCTTTTGCTTTTAGTTCCATGGCAACATCACAGTGCTGTTGGGTAATGAGGAGAGTAATGACACATTCTGTGTGGTCAGGTGACAGATGATCTCTGACACACTCAACCCTTCACTGGCTTCAGAGCCATTAGAGGTTAACCCAAAACATCATTGCACTGTAGATAAGCTACACTGGTGCCATAAATACATATAGGTTTATAATTTCGAAAAAATATTTGGCAATGTAAAGCACTATTGCTTTGCCAGCTGATCATCAAAATCCTTTTATGTTGTAAAGGCGTATACTCCCAGTAACAGTTGTCAGACAGAACAAAAGCCTTTTTATCTACACTTGCTGCAGAATATAGTATTTCAGCAGTTACATGGCAATGTGTGCATCGGCAATAATCACATTTGGGCAATGGAAGGTGGAGATTATATTACGCTGCATCACAGTGCAGAACACACATGATTTGTGGATTAATTGTAAAGTTTAATAATCAAGCAAAAGTTTACCATCTGCACTGTTACTGTGTAAACATTTTAAACAGTAACATTTAAAATTTCTTTATCTTAAATCCTCAGAACAAAATCAAGCATTAGTATCTTTGTTTTACTGTATTATTATCTGTAATTGATTATCTGTAATTATTATTTGTGCATTATACATTTTTTCATATTTCATAATATGAAAAGTATATCATAATATGGCCCTTACAACCAGATTGTGTACCAGTTTATTCCCTTCAGCCAACAGACTCCTCAACATATAGAGGAGCTGAGTGGATGGACAGACAAAAACCCACATTCACTTACAGATGGAAGCATACATGGACTACCACATGCACTGCTGTTCTTACACAACTGCACAGTTCACTTTACGACTGCCCAGGTCACTTTACAACTGCACAGTTAACTGTATAACTGCACAGGTCACTTTACAACTGCACAGTTTACTGTACAACTGCACAGATCACTTTACAACTGCACAGGTCAATTAACAACTGCACAGTTCACTGTACAACTGCACAGTGTCAGAGTGGGTGGGGGGAGCAGGATCGGGGGTAAAGAGCGCACCCAAAACGCAGGATTGGCGGATTTAAATTGTCCATTTTATTTAAAGAAAGCAAAAATAAAGAAATAGGGAAAAAAACAACAAAACCTGACTAGACAAGACCAGACGCGACGAGACGAGATCATGAACAAGAATAGAGCAAAAGACATTCAGGGGGAAAAAAGGCGAAAGGCGAGAGATAATCCAACGGGGCCCAGGAGAAAGCTGCCGGCTTATAACACACGTGAATCAGCGCTAGACGAGACTCAGCTGCACACACACAAGAACGCTCAAGCGCAGCCAAGCCCGTGCGCGCGCCGCTGCACAACGGCAGCACGCTGGAGACGCTCATAGCAGAGGAGGACGTGACAGTACTCTCCCCTCAATGAACGCCTTCAGGCGTTCCCCTAGGGACCCCTCCGGGAGAAAAGAGGAGCAAGGCCGAGAACCCGAACCTGACGAGAAACGGGGAACCTGAACCTGACCATGACAAGAAAGGGGGAACCTGGATCTGACCTGAACTGACCTGACAAGAAAGGGGGAACCTGGACCTGACCATGATGAGAAAGGGGGAACCTGGACTTGACCTGAACTGACCTGACAAGAAAGGGGGAACCTGGACCAGACCTGACAAGAAAGGGGGAACTGTACCCGACCTGAACATGACGAGAAAGGGGGAACCTAGACCTGGACATGACGAGAAAGGGGGAACCTGAACATGATGAGAAAGGAGGAACCAGAACCTGACGAGAAAGGAGAAACCAGAACCTGGCTTGAACTGACCTGACGAGAAAGGGGAACCCGGACCTGACCTGAACTTATGAGAAAGGGGGAGCCTGGGCCTGACCTGAACAGACCTGACGAGAAAGGAGGAACCTAGACCTGACCTGACGAGAAAGGGGGAAACTGACCTGAGCATGATGAAAAAGGGGGAACTTAGACCTGACCTGATGAGAAAGGGGGAACTGACCTGAGCATGACGAGAAAGGAGAACTTGACCTGAGCTAGCCTGACGAGAAAAGAAGGAAACAGCGCTGACCTAAACGTAGCGAGAAAAGGGGGAACCAGACCTGAACGTGGTGAGAAAAAGGGGAACTTGACCTGAGCTAGCCTGACGAGAAAAGGGGAACTTGACCTGAGCTAGCCTGACGAGAAAAGGGGGAACTTGACCTGAGCGAGCCTGACGAGAAAAGGGGGAACTTGACCTGAGCTAGCCTGACGAGAAAAGCGGGAACCTGACCTGACATGACGAGAAAAAGGGGGAACCTGTCCTGACATGACAAGAAAAGGGGGGAACCTGATCTGACATGACGAGAAAAAGGGGGAACCTGACCTGACCTGACATGACATGACAAGAAAAAAGGGGAACCTGACCTGACATGACATGACGAGAAAAAAGGGAAACTTGACCTGACATGACGAGAAAAGGGGGAACCTGACCTGACGAGAAAAGTGGGAACCTGACCTAGCATGACGAGAAAAGGGGGAAACATGAGAACACAGAACAAGAAATAACCTGGACATGAAAAAGGCAACACAACTAATTGAACTAAAAGAACCTGAGGCTAAGGCTATAAGCAAAACTAAACAGCAAACACAGAAGAAAAGAGTAAATAAATACTCAGCCAGAAAACATAGAAGGAAAATTAGGGGTCCCGGTCCATGAATAATCCAATACCCAGAAAGGGTAGGATCGAGGCAAGGCTTCCCAGCCTCTGTGACAGGAACCGGGCGAGGCTTCCCAGCCTCCGTGACAAGAACAGAACGAGGCTTCCCAGCCTCCGTGACAGGAACAGAACGAGGCTTCCCACTCTCCATGACAGGAACCGGGCCAGGCTTCCTCGCATCTGTGACAGGAACAGAACGAGGCTTCCTCGCTTTCGTGACAGGAACAGAACGAGGCCTTCTAGCCTCCGTGACAGGAACAGAACGAGGCCTCCTAGCCTCCGTGACAGGAACAGAACGAGGCTTCCTAGCCTCCGTGACAGGAACAGAATGAGGCCCCCAGGCCTCCTCTACAGAAATAGAACGAGGCCCCCAGGCCTCCTCAGGAGCAGAACGAGGCCCCCAGGCCTCCTTAGGAGCAGAACGAGGCCCCACCACCACCTTCGGACCAGGCAGACGCTCCTCGACCACCTCCGGGCCAGGCAGACGCTCCTCGACCACCTCCGGGCCAGGCAGACGCTCCTTGACAACCTTCGGACCAGGCAGACGCTCCTCGACCACCTCCAGACCAGGCAGACTCTCCTCGACCACCTCCAGACCAGGCAGATGCTCCTCAACCACCTCCGGACCAGGCAGACGCTCCTCGACCACCTCCAGATCAGACAGACGCTCCTCGACCACCTCCGGACCAGGCAGACGCTCCTCGACCACCTCTGGACCAGACAGATGTTCCTCGACCACCTCCGGACCAGGCAGATGCTCCTCGACCACCTCCGGACCAGGCAGACGCTCCTCGACCACCTCCGGACCAGGCAGACGCTCCTCGACCACCTCTGGACCAGGCAGACGCTCCTTGACCACCTCCGGACAAGGCAGACTCTCCTCGACCACCTCCGGACCAGGCAGACGCTCCTCGACCACCTCTGGACCAGGCAGATGTTCCTCGGCCCCCTCTGACCCAGGCAGACTCTCCTTGACCCCCTCTGACCCCAACAAGCACATCTCTGGGCGGGCCATAAAGACCAAAGCCTTTACTGGGGTGAGAAAGTGGTAAGGAGATAAGCAAAAAGGTAGAGGACGTCCTCCCTGAGACGTTGGTCAACGTCCCAGACTTGGGCTACCCAGTCCAGTGCCCTCCCCGTTAATCACAAAAACACCAGCTTACATTTGCTCCTGGGCATGGTGTAAGCGTGTGGCTAAGAGTGAAAAAACGCCGCGCACTTCCGCACTTACCGCGGCGGCGTCATATCTCCGCGGGAATGCGAATTGGGTCAGGCTGCTGCCAATCCGCTGGGTGCGAGCTTGGTTGGATTATTCTGTCAGAGTGGGTGGGGGGAGCAGGATTGGGGTAAAGAGCGCACGCAAACTCAGGATTAACGGATTTAAATTGTCCATTTTATTTAATGAAAGCAAAAATAAATAAATAGGGAAAAAAACAACAGGATTTAAACTAAAGAAAAATATAAAAAAAAAATAAGACTTAAACAAAACCTGACTAGACGAGACCAGACGCGACGAGATGAGATCATGAACAAGAATAGAGCAAAAGACATTCAGGGGAAAAAAAGGTGAAAGCCGAGAGATAATCCAACGAGGCCCAGGAGAAAGCTGCCGGCTTATAACACACGCCAATCAGCGCTTGACGAGACTCAGCTGTTCAAGGACCTGGGCCCCCCCCGAATTGTTCCTTCCTTGTTTATCTGGCTGAGTACTTTTTCTTTTTTTCTTTTCAGTGTTTGTTTTAGATGAATATATTAGTTCTGTTGTTGTTTTTTGCTCTGTGATTGTCTTGTCTTGTGCCTCTTCCTATCTGCCCTTCTCGTCTTGCTCCTCTCTCGCCCTGGTTCTTGTCTCAGTTCCCTCTCTCGTCCTCTTTGATCTCCTCTAGTTAAGTAAGTCATGTTTATGTATTGATCTCGTTTTGTTTCATCTCGTAAAAGTATCTGGAAATCTTGATTTGATTCTTGTTTTTGTTTTTTTGGACTTAATATTAATAAATAATGAGTTTATTTAAAACGTCAATCCTGCGTTTGGGTGCGCTCCTTATCATTGATCCCACTCCCTGCTCCCGTCATGATAACTGTACAACTGCACAGTTCACTGTACAACTGCACATATCACATTACAACTGCACAGTTCCCTTTACAACTGCACAGCTCTCTTTACAACTGCACAGGTCACTGTACAACTGCACAGATCACTGTACAACTGCACATATCACATTACAACTGCACAGTTCCCTTTACAACTGCACAGCTCTCTTTACAACTGCACAGGTCACTGTACAACTGCACAGATCACTGTACAACTGCACATATCACATTACAACTGCACAGTTCCCTTTACAACTGCAC
>JAOTRA010000008.1:3912374-3924868 GCA_026260255.1 Pseudolaguvia tuberculata | reverse complement strand
GTGTGTGTGTGTGTGTGTGTGTGTGTGTGTGTGTGTGTGTGTGTGTGTGTGTGTGTGTGTGTGTGTGTGTGCGCATGATTAAGGTTTTAATATGCTGTAAATCTCCACTGCAGGTTGGCATTTGTGGGAGGACAGGAAGTGGCAAGTCGTCTTTCTCTTTAGCTTTTTTCCGCATGGTGGATGCTTTTGAGGGTATAATCTTAAAACCAATTCTGCTTACATAATCCCAACCTTTTTTATTCTCACTAATGCACTCTTTCTTTGCTTTCATTTAAAAGGGCGGATAATAATAGATGATATTGATATATCAAAGCTGCCGCTTCAGACACTGCGGAGCCGATTATCTATTATCCTCCAAGATCCCATTCTCTTCAGTGGAACAATACGGTTTGAATTAATGTTTCTATTAAACAAAAATAAATGATTTGCATTATTTAGGCAAACAAGTCTGGTTATTTTCTTCTTTTTTATTTAGAACAAATGCAATATTATAGCTTTGAATCATTTTTTTATTAATCTTATAGTCCCTGTTTAAGACATATGTTAAAGTCGGTTGGGGTCTTTGTGATCTTAGATACATTAAGAATGGAACAGGTAAGACAGCAAATGTACATCAATAAAGACATCACAGGCAACCTGTACAAAAATGCTCTTTATCCTTTAAGCACTTAATCTTCTGACTGCTTTCTTCTTTTTAAAAGCTTCACACAAGAGGCTTGAAACCTTCTTTATTCTCATGGTGCCTCATAAAGTACCCATGAAATCCCGAGTTAGCCAACCTTTGCTTGGTAAACATTGCTTTGAACTCTGTGATAAAGTGCTTTAAATGTTATTATTGTGTTCAGATTTAATCTAGACCCAGAAATGAAAGCGACAGACAGCATGCTTTGGGAAGCTCTGGAAATTGCTCAACTTAAACCAGTAGTGCAATCCCTGCATGGTGGGCTTGGTAAGTAAAATCAAAAGAGAGACGTTTCAGTATAGAAATAAACTATGATTATTGAAAATAATAAGAAAATAAAACTCTCTGCTGGTCTTTAATTTCTAGCTATCCAGGTGGACATGATTTATTACATCACTGATTTAAGATGCACCAAAAATGTTGGCATTGTAATTAGTTTTAGATTACAATGATAATTATTAGTCATTTTGTCTTTAAATATTTGTAACTTGTATATACTATAGGATCAAGAGTAATTACACATTATAACTATAAACAGGAAGTGCAGAATCTATTTTAATCAAATATCATACTTCAAGTTTACCATTTAAATATAAGTCAGCATCATGATTAAATACCTCAAATCAAATAAAAAAAAAAAAAACTTTGTAAATACTATAAAATGTCCATAACAGCAGATATTATACCGAAGCCTATCGTTTATTTTGCTTCATAGATGCCATGGTGACAGAAGGTGGTGAGAATTTCAGTCAGGGACAACGACAGCTGTTCTGCCTGGCACGAGCGTTTGTGCGCAAAAGCAGTATTCTGATCATGGATGAGGCCACCGCCTCCATAGACATGGCCACAGTAAGAGACAGAAAATGCAACAAGCGTTCTTTTACAGTGTATTTTTACTCAAAGCATGTCATTCATTCATTACATCCCCCTAATTCGGGGTCACGGGGGTCTGCTGGATCCTATATCAGCACACATAGGGCGAGAGGCAGGGGATACACCCTGTACGGGTCGCCAGTCCATCGCAGGGTCACACATAGACAAACAACCACTCCCACACACACTCACTCCTATGGACAATTTAGAATCACCAATCGACCTATCAAAGCACGTCACTTTGTGTAAATCAATTTTAGAAATAGACAAAATTTGCAGTACATATTTACAATGATGTCAAGTCCGAGTCTATCATAAATCATCTCTATATTCACGTACATGTGACCTAATTGATCTTTTTCTATTGTTTTCCCCTATATAAAGATAGCCAGAAATGAATATTTAATGAACCTTAAACTTAAACAAGTTTTGGCATTAAAATATTTATCTTGGACTACAAAACATTACTTTGTCAATCTAGCAATGATATGACTTTTACATACACAAAACAAAAAACTGACATAGGGCTAGACCTTGATTTTATACATTTATACTTGTTTTGCAGGAGAGTATTCTACAGAAAGTTGTAATGACGGCCTTTGCTGACAGGACAGTGGTCATTATAGCGGTATGTGAGAAGCAATACAACTATTTTGAAACTTCTTATTATTAAAAGACTTGAGATGAAAACACATAACACAAGAAATTATGTAATATGGTGGTACATAGTGTTAGGCTGTATTATCTGATAAATGCTGACCTGGGACCATTGTCCTTCCTTTTTTCTATTGGTCACAAATTTAAGGTTTAAATTCATATGTCCTGATTTATCAGATAAAATTGGCATAAAAAGAATGAATCTACTACTTGATAAATATGCACATTACATATGTTTTTACTATTTAGTGCAAAGCTACCATCATTGGATATTTTTCCGTTTAGTCTTAACTGCTTCAGAAACCAATTAAATGTATTACTGGCTCCTGTAAGTATAGTGACACATAGTAAGGAAATCAGATATACTAAGACTAAGCCATAAGGCCTGACACTTCTATATATACTTTATATAAGCTGACTCATGTGTGTGCTTTTATATTCTTCAGCATCGAGTGCACACCATCCTAAACGCAGATCTGGTGATGGTGATGAAGAGGGGGGAGATTCTGGAGTTCGATAAACCCGAGATCCTTCTGAGTACAGAGGGAAGCACTTTTGCATCTTTTGTTCGAGCAGACAAATGACCAGAGATGACCTTTCAATTTAAAGTGCACTTGTACTATATATTATTTTTATTTTTTACCATGTAACATATTTGTAAATATATACTACAATAAAAAAACCAACTACTTATATATACACAGACTACACCCATTTTATTTGTTTATATTCATATAAAGGTAACTATTTAATAACAGGTTTGTGCTTTCTAATTGCATTTTATGCATTGGTCTTTTTAAATGAAAAAAATTACGTGAATTTATATGTTTACGTTTATAATATTTATTTGCAGTCAACTGCAACTGATTTTTTGATGTTTAAAACAATTTAGCATGATTACAATTAAAATAGAAAAATGACAGAAAGTGTAGGTTGATGCAATATGCATGAGTAAAAGCAGAAAGTATCATATAAGAGGTATTAAAAGTGCAGGAGGAAAATGTTAACCGTAGCCTGACAGCACTGAAAGTGTAGATCGCATCCTTCCTGCAAAAACTACATGAATGTGAACAGACTACAGGAGACAACATAACTTTAAAACATGACATAACTTCTATACATCATTTGTGGATAATGGCTCTCACTGAGGTTTGATGGAGTCCCAAAGCTTTTACAGACTGATAGATCTCAATTACTTTCTTTCTCATTTGTTTCTGAATTTCTTTGGCTCTCTGCATCATGTCTAGCTTTTGGTCTCCTTCACTTTGTCAGGCAGGTCCTATTTAAAGGATTTCCTGATTGCAAACAGGTGGGGAAGTAATCAGGCCTGAGTGTGGCTAGAGAAATTGAACTCAGGTGTGATAAACCACAGGTAAGTTTTATTTTAACAGGGGGGCAAACACTTTCTCACACAGGGCCATGTCATTTTGGATTTCAAACCTTCATTTAAAAACAGTGTTTTGTGTTTACTCGTGTTATCTTTGAGTAATATTTACATTTGTTTGATGATCTGAAACATTAAAGTGTGACAAACATGCAAAAAGATTGGAAATCAGGAAAGGAGCCTTAAAAAGATTTGCCAGATGTGAGGTTCTCAAATAGATCATGTTACATTTGTAAACTCCTGGGGTTTTTTTTTTCCCTTTTACTTAACTACAATAACATCAGTGTGATCAATATATTGCTTTTATATTGCAGAATATCAATACTGTTGTTAAGCAACTGGAAAAGCGCATTTTAGTAAGATCTTTGTTCTGTCTTTAAGGAATGATAGTCAAATATCAATAATATAAATATAAATATATAAATAATGTCTGCAGTTTCCAACATTACTGGAATTATCCAAAGACAAAAGAACTTCTTTACTAAAAATAGTCACATAACCTGACATATGAGGGTTTTTACCTGGCAACGTACCTACAATTCTAGCTTGAACCCCACGCTGTACTTCACATTCCAACACTATTTGCATGACCATCCTATGAGGATGAGGATCCTGGCGGTGTGTAGTGGTTAGCACGGTCGTCTCACAACAAGAAGGTCCAGGGTTCGATTTCCGGACCGGGGATCTTTCTGTGCGATGGGTACATTAGGTTGAATATATACATTAGGTGGATTGGTGAGTGTAAATTGTCCATAGTGAGTGTGTGTAGTTGTTCATCAATGTGTGCCCTGCGATGGACTGGCGACCTGTCCACGGTGTATCCCTGCCTCTCGCCCTATGTGCGCTCCAACAAACCCTGTGTCCCCTAAATAGGGAATGAGCGGGTAAGTGGGTAGATGAATGAATGAATGAATGAATGAATGAATGAATGAATGAATGAATGAATGAATGTGGATCCTGAATTACGTACTGTTAAAGAGAATGTTCCTGTGCGCGCTTCTTGTTTCTCTTCATCAGTCTCAGCAGTGTGGAGTTCAGAGGAAAAGCTACGGGCAGTGTGTCAATTTGACTTTTCACCCGGTGCCGTTCAATAAAAAACGCTCCCTGGAGTTCGAGGTGACATGGATACGCGAGTATCGCGGTTAGTTCACGAGAACTTACACATACATACGCGCACACGCGTCGCAGAATATTTACCAATAGAAACTAAAGGATGCTGGACAGAAATATCTTGTTGGAAGTGATGGCCAGCAGCAGCTGTGATACTGTAGGTCTGTGATGATCCGACGCCTGACTGGTTAACGAATATTGGGTGCGCGTACTTTTACCGAGTAGAGGAAACCAGATTCGAGGATACATTATCGGACACATTTGCTGTAAGTTTTGAACAAAACGATCATTTTTTTTGGACAACTTTTCATCTCGGAACATTAAACTAAGAAAAAAATCTGGCAACCCAGTCTCTCCGTGCCTAGTGAACGCTGCGCAGTTTGTGCTTGGTTATCACTGCACAATCGTGGAGGTTATAGAATGGGACAGCAATGTTGTCCAGGGAAGGTATTATTCCTGACGATTATCTCCTCACCCGGTTGGCGGAAGATGTTCTGCAACCCAAATTTAAATCGCAACAAGGAAAGTCTCGCTTTGTGGCCAAAAACGGTGCATGCAACGTAGCGCACACGAACATCCGCGAACAGGGCCGCTTTCTGCAGGATGTGTTCACCACCCTGGTGGACCTAAAATGGCTTTATACACTGATCATCTTTACCATGTCGTTCTTGTGCACTTGGTTCCTGTTTGGCATGATCTGGTGGCTCATTGCTTTTGCGCACGGCGACCTGGACGCGAACGAGGAGGGATTTGTGCCATGCGTTACCCAAATACAATCGTTCTCCTCGGCGTTTTTGTTCTCGATCGAAGTTCAGGTGACAATAGGTTTTGGAGGGCGCATGATTACAGAGGAGTGCGTGTCCGCTGTTATAGTTCTGATCATACAGAACATCGTGGGGCTGGTAATTAACGCCATCATGCTAGGTTGCATCTTTATGAAGACGGCACAAGCGCGCCGCCGCGCTGAGACACTGATCTTCAGTAAGCATGCGGTGATCTCGCTCAGAAACAGCAAGCTGTGCTTCATGGTGCGCATCGGAGACCTGCGCAAAAGCATGATCATCAGTGCCACTGTGCGCATGCAGTTGGTGCGCCGCGGCACCACTGAGGAAGGTGAGATCATTCCGTTGGAGCAAATCGACATCCAGATTGACAATCCGGTAGGCGGAAGCAGCATCTTCCTAGTGTCGCCGCTCATCATCAGCCACGTGATTGACAAGAGCAGCCCTATGTACGAGCTATCAGCTGACGACCTGCAGCGCGAGAACATCGAGGTTGTGGTGGTGTTGGAGGGCGTGGTGGAGACCACTGGAATCACCACACAGGCGCGTACATCCTACGTGTCAGAAGAGATCCTGTGGGGTCAGCGCTTCGTGCCCACCGTGTCCGAGGACGACGGCATATACGCTGTGGATTACTCCAAATTCGGCAACACGGTGAGGGTCCCCACGCCGCTCTGTAGTGCCCGAAAACTTGAGGAGGAGGAAGGCGTAGTTTGGTTTAAATTGCGAGATCCTACATCTACCAGAGCTTCTGTACGCAGGCGTGTAAAACGGCAAGCGACCCATCATGATTGAACTTTTAATTACAAGAAAACGGTGTGATGGAACCATCGAGAAAGGGACTCCGATTTGTTGGGTTCCCGACCAAATGGGCTCCTTTTGATAACATTTTGGTATGATTGATAAAATCTGGGCTGCTATTTGATACAAAGGTTAGGGGTTTATATATTTACCATTTTAGTTCAAACACTACGCATTTGGTCTGATATTTTATTTGAGTGGGCAAATTTTTGTTTATTTACACTGATTTTAGATCAAATCTGGCAACCCAGCAATTTCTGCGTACTGGAATCTCCAAGTAAGCGAGAAAATCACTCGTGTTTTTCCAGTGTTTCCTATACGTTGATTTATTGATGGTGGGAACGTAGATCTGGGGTGACAAGACGGTTCAAGTTCGATTCCCGGGAAAGCGGTATTTTTCTGCGGAGTTTGCATGTTCTCCCCGCACTTGCGTGGGTTTTCTCAGAGTACTCAGGTTTCCTCCTACAGTCTTAAACATATACATTAGGTTCATTGGGGATTTCAAATTGCTTTTGTGTGTGTGTGTGTGTGTGTGTGTGTGTGTGTGTTGGACGGGTGACATATCCAGGGTGTACTCCTCCTTTCACATGTGTGCTGGGAAAGGCTCCAGCAGACCCCTGTGACCCCGAATTAGGGAATAAGCACGTTAGAAAATAAATGAACGAATGAACGCTGTTTGTTTGTAGGCGTTGCCAGGAAACCCATAAATGCTTCTGGTTACTAGGTGCAGTTTATGAGATTGCATTGAGACTGATTCTGTATTATCCTGAACATTACATTTTTTAATTTATCCAAATACTTTATATTATGCAAAAAGTCAACTTAACCTTTGTAAAGCAATACTTGCCTTGTGTCTATAAAGCAACATATACATGCACGTTTGCATTGCACTTTTCTCAGGGGATCAAATATTTAAATAGCAGCCCCAACCAACCACCTCATCCCACCAACCAACCCCCCAATCCCACTTCATCCTAAGCATTGATATGCAAATAAACTGGATTGTTTTAATGACCTTTTGAGTTCGTCCCTTTTTCCACAACAGCACAGTAAAATATCCAGATGTGTAAACCTCTGTCCAATGACAATATTTCTCTAATCAGATATAAAGCAACCAAACTACAATTACAGCATCAGTAACTAAATCTCTCAACTGGTTATTAATTATTTCGTTTTAAACCCCTAGACTTCCTGAATAATGTTCTGATCCAAACTTTTAATTGTACTGGCCCTGTTTAAAAAAATTTTTTTTTTTTAATTTTTTATTAATATCGATGGTAAGTATCTGGTGCTCTGAAACAACGGTCAGTCTGCACCCAATTTCTGGTTAAGAACTTAAGTGCAGGTTTTAAGAGAAATTTTTTTGCTATTTTAAAGTGTAACAGAATAATTGAGTTATTTATTTGCACATGCACAAGATTTCAGCTCAGTAATATAGCAATTCTGTGAAATATTCATTTTAACAATTAAGAAAATAAATACAACTGCTGATTACAAGAATCTGATCAAATAAAGCCACCCTGGTGGTCTTTTATAAGTAAAATGATCATAGACCCAGTATTCAGGTTGGCATTTTTGTGTTTTATTAGATTATAATATGCAGATCTTAAAATAAAAAAATTGCTTTAACTTAATCATTAAAATACATAAAGGAAAGCCAGAACTGAAGAACCCAGCAAATAAGTCAAAATATATAAAATGAAGGGAAACCAAATCCCCCTTCATGAAGGCGTTTATTTTGACACAACTCACCTGTGTTTTCTCTATATAGTTATAATTTATTTTAATAAAAATGCAGAATGTGCGTGTGCTACACATGTGTAGGCTAATATCATTTGAATGACCTCTTATCGCATAGGAACATTTCTAACCCTGGAGAATGCATCCTCACCATGATACAGCAAATTGATTGCTTTAGTAAGGTTGAACTCTTCGGGTTTTTTGTGCAGCCCAGAAATGGACTGTACCATCACCAGTCTTACATTTTACAGCAACAAGCTGAACATTCAATTCTGCTGTTTGATTATTGCATGACCTATCAAAACGTCTCAAAACCCAAGAAGGAATTAAATACAGAACAGAATAAAAAAAAAAAAAAAACGGGATACAAGGAGACAAGTGAATGGAGACCTGGCCACATTGTGGAACCAGGTCCATCTCACAAAGTAATAAAAAGGTCTGCAAAGGACAGCTGACACAATTTTAGAATCTGTTTCTCCACAAGGGGGCACTGGAGAACAATAAATTCCAACAATAGAGGCTTATGATTTAGTCTCTTCTATTGGAAATTTAAGGGCCAGAAATATTATATATCCTCAAAAAACAAAATAAAATAAATACAAATAAAGTAAAACATAAAAGCTATTTAAAAAAGTAACACATTGTTCTTAGACTGGCAAGAAGGTAGTGGGCTGTTTCCACCCTCTAGTGCGTGCTGATCGGAGGAACTGCCATCCCCTCATTCATCCTTTGACTGGCTGTTATGGTGGTTAAATAGTCAAATGTTGACGGGTGCAAGATTCCGGCGAGCAGCCCCTTGAAGCCTTCTTGAGGGCCCTCATTTACAAGTCTTCCTATTCTGCCTTACTCTGTGGTTCGAGCGCTCCGATTCATCTTTCAGTTACATGGTTCTGCTGGGAAGAAGAGGGCAGGGGAGTACACAGCACCGCAGACAGGTCATCCATGATGGATGTCTCCTTGGGGTCGACCAGGTTAAATTCCCTCACAAAAACGATAAAATGTGCATACAATGTATTTAAGTGTCCATGTAGCTCTAAAGCCACAGTCTCTTTAAAGTGCGCCCAGTAGATGTGTGCCAGCACATGGAAAAGGTACCGGCAGATCTTCTTTACCAGAGACTCAAATGAGTTGGGGAACTCTTTACCTGCAGAAAGACAGACGTGGACATATTTAATTGTCAATAGATATACAATGTATTTAGCATAACAAGCTGGCAACATTTTTAATGTAATAACAGACTAACCGATAACAAGGTCCTTTTTTTTTTAATTTAACAGTATTTTATATACTGTAAATCTGTACTCTCACCAAGATCCACAAATAAATGCAATATATCCCAGATCATTTACACTTAATGCTCACAAGTGAATCAATGCAGTCAAATGCTTCAACTAAAACAACTTGGTTGACAACGGGTAAGTAGGCAGAATGAGGAGGAGGGCTTAATTTAAGGTAAAAAAAAAAAAAAAAAAAAAAAAAAAAAAAATTTTGTTTCACCTACTTTGCATTACTGTGTATTTGTATTCTTGTTATTGTTAAATTGTCTTATTTTGCATTATTCTTTCAGTCCAAAACAGTGGCTGTAGTACACAGAGGCTGTGGATGTTTGTGTCTAGTATTATATCATTATATTATAACAACTTGTGTTTGGGAGCTTTTTATAACAACAATAATGATAACAATAAACTGACTGAAATTTTGGCTTAGTTATTAAAAATACTCTTACTGCATTCATATCAGATTTCTTTAGCCAAGATGTTAAACTAGCATCAAATACTCTATTTTGGCAATATAGAGTTCCAAATGTTGTCTAGAATGTTTATGGTGTAAGCATTACATTATTCCTTTGGTGGAACAAAGAGACTCAAACACTGTTCCAGCAGGACAATGACTGAGCACAAAGCCTGTGAGCTCTGTTATCACATGCAGAGTTATTATTAGACTAAAACAAAGTCCTGATCTTGCATTCAAGCCTGTAATTGTAGTAGTAGAGTTGAGCTTAATCACATAGCAAAACAGAAATAAATCAGAATAAGATATTTGAAGTCACATGTGTATCTGAGTGGGCGGCGCGGTGGCGTAGTGGATAGCCTGCGTTTGCGTGGGTTTCCTCAGAGTACTCCGGTTTCCTCCCACAGTCCAAAAACATGCAGATTAGGTGGATTGGTGATTCTAAATTGTCCATAGGAGTGAATGTGTGTGTGTGTGAATGGCTGTTTGTCTATGTGTTGCCCTGAGATGGACTGGCAACCCGTCCAGGGTGTACCCTCACCTCTCGCCCTATGTGTGCTGGGATAGGCGCAGCAGACCCTTGTGACCCCGGAAGATGAATGAATGAATGTGTATCTGAAGTTAATGTTATGTTATGTTATAAATAGCTCAATCGACACTTGGTGTCAGTTTTAAGTCATAACCAGAAGGTGGCATCAAACTCACCATATTTTGTTGGGAAGATTTCTTCATCTGTTACCAGTTTCTGTACTAAACTCATTACAAAGTCGACATACTGTGGTGCTGTACACTTGCACTTCTTCCCCTTCTCATCGTACCAGTAGTATGTTCTATAGGAAGGAGGGAGGCAAAACAAACAATCACAACAAAGCAACAGGGAGCTCACTCTGCCCCTCTCTTTTGAAGGCTGGTAAAGCTGAAACGTAATATTTTCATTAACGTGTCAATAAAACAAAGTCTTAAAACAGGTTTGGGACTGACTATTGTTTAACACATCAAACGTTAAAATGCAAGGGCAAGTGGAAAAGACACTTAAGTGCTAGAAGTGTACAAACACACTCATTCCGAAACTTGTTTAACCGGCTAAACAGCTGGCTAAATTCCATAAAACTCTGTAACTACCATCGTTACACCTACACATAGTTCTGAGAATAGCATACAATGTAACTTCCATTTACTTTACACACTGAAAAAAACTTATACCATCTGAAAACAAGCGGGATAATGATATATAAATAAATATAAATAGTCATTTAAAAGCATTTGGGCATTTCCAGAGACATTTTCCTTAAAATCAGACAGCATCTTTCTAACGAAAGAGTCAGAAAATCTTACAAATGATGTACATAAAATGCTGCCCCTATACATTATATCTACATGTAAACATAAAACATTAACATTTCAAACAGGATGTTAGTGTGCCATAGTATTATACATGATTGTTCTGGTTCATCACGTGCGTGTTGGTGGGTGAGTAATGCCTAAAGGAATGTTTGCTAGTTAAAAGAGTTGTTCGATGGGCAAAAATGGGATAAAGTGGAAGAGCAGGTTCAACAGGGTCAAGGTGTGGTGGTGAATCATCTTTTCCTGTCATACAGGTATACACTAATCCTTTAACCCCGAAAGCCTTGTTCTACCCAAACAGGGCCAACTAGATGAACTAGAGCTTATATTGGCCTAATGAACTAGCGGCCAGCTAGATAAACTAGAAACGGGAAATAAAGATCATTCTATCATTTTATGTTTAAAATGAATCCATTTTTAATATATAAAATAATGTTAAGTGCTAAAGACCAATCATTGGAATGTGGCTCCTCACCCGAATAAGCCATACACACAACCTGCCACCGTTGTTGCGTTGAGATCTGCAGGTGTATTTTTAGCAAAAACCTTTCTTTGAAAATCCCATAGAATTTTTAAAGGGTGATAATATGTACTAACCCCATAATGACTTTTAAACCAAACTAAAAAACAGGTTTTACCCCACTTTTCAGGGAAAAAAAACTGTACAATTTTAGAAGCAGGTCAATAGTACAGTCATAGGTCAAATGTTAGTTTTAACTATTACTGATGAAAGAAAAAGGTTTCAGAACTTACGTGTTACAGGCTGTCATGGCTTGACATGTGTCACCAGTGCAAAACTCTGAGATTGTGCTATACTGCAGGTTGATGAGATTAAAGAACGTTGTTGCTGCGGAACACAAAATAAAGAATTTTGAGTAAACAACAAAGTAGCCAACAAATAACGGTTTACTTAGAAGTCATCTTAAAAAAATTTTGTAGGTTTTTATTTTTATTAGTCAATGAAAAAAGGTATAAGGCATAAATGAGCCAAAGTTATTGGCTCCAATAACACTAAAGAATAACAGTGACAATTACTCCAGTTACTGCACAGGCAGAGCATGAGCATCAATTCATCAGCCCAGAAAATTTGTTTAACCTTAACATAAATAAAAAAAATAGCTCGTTATGTACTATACAACCAGAATAAAGCCACTTATGGATCACCCAGTGGTTCGCTGGATATTTAAGTGGTTGGATTAGTAACCATTGAATTGATTCCTCTTACAGTTCATGAGGCTAGAATAAGCTAAATGAGTCAATGATGAAACGTTTCTACACCAGTCAAAACCAAATCTATGCTTTACACCTCTGAACACACAATGGTTGGATGTTTTTTTTCCCTTTGTACACTCGTCTGTAAGACAACTAGTGTGTGTGTGTGTATAATATA
>JAOTRA010000008.1:3894455-3906396 GCA_026260255.1 Pseudolaguvia tuberculata | reverse complement strand
CACACACACACACACACACACACACACACACACACACACACACACACACACACACGCACACACAGACACACACACACGCACACACACACACACGCACACACACACTCTCTCTCTTTTTCACCTACTCACTCACTCACTAACCCGTCCATGCTCCGTTGACGTGAGTCGCGTAACAATCTGTGCTGTTTCCATGACAACCACCTGCTGCGGTCCTCCCTTACCTGTCTGTCTCTGTCTGTTTGTCTGTCTGTCTGTCTGTCTGTCGGTCTGTCTCTCATGTCTTCATTGCTGTGCTGCTGTTTCAAGGTCATAAAGGATCAGACCGATAAATGAGACACACACACACACACACACACACACACACGTACGTATGTGAACGCAATAAACATCGGACAAAGAAAGTAAGTGTGTTTATAACCACGGTGATGGAAAATAAACGTATTATTTTAAGTGTATACTACATACAGTGTATATTAACCCCAATGTTTCCCGTAAGCGCGTTCACGCGTCATTAAAATAAGCAGAACGACAAAAAAAAAACATTCAATCTAAAAATTACAATTTAATAATAGAAACAAATTTTTTTTTTACTTTTAAATAGATTGTTACTAACACTGAGCCCTGCGCTAAATAACTCCGAATATAGTTGTTGCCATGCTGAAAACCATCTAGAAGAAGAGAATTTTAAAAAATTATTTACCTGAGGACCCTGCCTACAGCTTGAAGTACCATTTTGAACTTTAAGTCGCTTTTTGAGGTTTTATGAGGGGGCATATCCAGTACGCCAGGATCACCGATACAAGCCGGATGAAAGCTCTCTGCGCTATTCCCGCTCCGCTATGCGAAGCGTGTGTCTCTGTCTCTCTCTCTCTCTCTCTCCCGCGAGGACAAAAGTTTCAGTTAACTCAAACACCGCCCAGCCAAACAACCAATCAGGATGCTGGTGGGCGGGGTCTAGTCTAACAACCACGTGGTTTCAAGGCTCTCCGTCGATAATTTAGCAAAACCGACAATACACAGATATGTGTTAGATATGAGTGACACTAGGCAAAGATTCATTCATTCATTCATCTTACCCGCTTATTCCCTAATTCGGGGTCAAGAGATTTGCTGGAGCCCATCCCATCGCACATAGGGCGAAAAGCAGGGGTACACCCTGGACAGTTTGCAGTTCATCGCAGGGCCACACACACAGACAATCAATAACCCACTTTGGGAAGTGGTAGCTTAGTGGTTAAGGTGTTGGACTGATACCAGAAAGACTGGGGTTTGATTCCCACCTCCACTAAGTATCCACTGTGGGCACTTGAGCAAGGCCCTTAACCACAAATTGCGTAATTGTACAAAATAGAATAAAGTTAGGGCGCCGCGGTGGCGTAGTGGTTAGCAACAAGGTCATCCTGGGTTCTATTCCCAGACCGGGAAGTTGTTTTTTTTTTTCTGTGCAGAGGTTGCATGTTTCCTCCGGGTACTCCGGTTTCCTCCAACAGTTCAAAAACATATAGATTAGGTTTAATAGGCGAGTCTAAATTGTCTAAAGGAGTGAATGTATGTGTGAGTGGTTGTTTGTCTATGTGTGGCCCTGAGACGGACTGGCGACCTGTCCAGGGTGTACCCCCGCCTCTCGCCCTTGGGACGGCGCTGGGATAGGCACCAGCAGACCCCCTAGACCCCAAACTAGGGAATAAGTGGATAAGTTGATGAATAAATGAATGAAAGTAAATCACTCTGGATAAGAGCAGCTGCCAAATGCTGTAAATGTTAATGTAAAAACAATTCAGAAATTACTTAAAGAAATGACTTACAGCTTGTTACTTAAAACAAAGGCAAAGTAATTTTTGATTACCAATAAATTAAACAAAAATATTCTTAGTATGTTAAAACACAATTCCTAAAAGTAAAACACCTAATACTGCTCCAGGATAAGCTAAAAAAAAATCTGAACAGTGAGGAATCGACTGGATGAAAGTTCATTGCAGACATCAGCACTGGCAAATGTTCTTGAAGAATTTGCTAAAACCATAGCAAAAAAGCATGTTCAGACAACTGAAACGGCATTCATGACCGTGAACCTTGCCTGAAGCTCAACTCTACAGATGTTTATCCAAGGCAAAAGGAGGAAGCATGTCCTTACTCGAGTCTAAGGGAAAACAATGTGAAAAAACAGAAGAGATTGATAGTAAACTAAATAAAGAGAATTTAAAGTTAAACAAACCATAACCACAGCATAATACACACTTTAAAAAAGGTCACAATATAGACAGCGTTGTTTAATATGTAGCTTGGTATTGGTAACATTATTTTGTGTAAGTAAAACACCACAAACACTTATATATGGATTATTCCCCCTCAGTGCTTTGGTCCAAATCACAGACAATACTTGTCTGCTTTTCTCTGGTTACATCCCGTTTGCAGTAATAACGTTAAGCTGCTTAACGGATAGAGTAATATCTATAGACATGAATGTTGAAGTGGCGGGCGCCACATCAGCTTGAAGTTTTGTGCACTGGATGTGACCAAGTCCGGGATTAGTCATGTCTCATTGTTCCGCATCGAGTGTAGGCAATAGCAGTGATTTTAATGGGCTTTACTGTTGAGTCTTACAGCGTGACATTGTAATAAATACAGGAGAATAGTCACAGGAGGATAACTGCTCCCTCAGCTACACTAGTAGTACAACTCGCCACTGTGTATAAATATTCTTTCAAAAACAATTTTGGCGTTATTTTGCTGGGTTGGTGCCGAGGCATAGGGGTTAGCGTGTTAGCAAGCTGGTCCCAGGTTCGATGCCCGGGCAAGAGGTCTTTCTATGCAGAACGTTCTCTGTCCTCCAGTACAGTCATATACTCCAGTTGCCTCCCATAGTCCAAACATGTACATGAGGCTGATTTGTTTCTCATAGGAGTGGGTGGGCAACATGTATTAGTCTATGAATGCTCCTGCGATGTACTGATGACCTGTCCAGGATGTACCCCTGCCTCTCTCCCCATGTGCATTCGAAAACGATTTTTCATTCAAGCATCTGAAATATACCTCACAAACTAAATTCATTCATTCATCAACTTATTCACTAATACGGGGTCATGGGGGTCTGTTGGAGCCTATCCCAGCGCACACAAGAGGCAGTGGTACACCCTAGACAGGTCGCCAATCCGTCACGGGCCACACACACCATGCCACTGTGTTGTCCCAAAAACTGCTTCACTACAACTCATTTGTTTGTAAGGCCTATAGTTACATAGAGATGTACTAAAGGAAGTTCAGTACATCTCTTTGAATGTGCACAATTAGATATTAAAACATACACACAAAGATTAAAATGACAAGACAATTTAGACCACCAGTCAGTGATTAACTGTACTTTTGTATGTGAAAATTTTGTACTACTGAAATGTACAAAAAGCTATGATAACCACAGTCAGCTGTAAAAATGAACAAAATATCTCCAAGTGATTTGAAACTGCATAACCATGACATCTAATGAATACAGAACAACAACAACAACAACTATACAGATAAAGGTTTATACAGATAGAGGCCAATTTTATTAAGTATGACAAAGAAAACCAAAAGGCATATGATACAGAAATGTGATTGTAGACTGGTAAGTCTAAATATGTGTGTGTCTATGTCAGAGTCCGTGTGTGGCTCTGCGATGGATGGCAACTTGTCCAGGGTGTACCCTTGCCTCTTGCCCTATGTGCACTGAGGAACCCATGTTTATCAGCCCCATGTCACTCAGAATTAGGGAATACGCAGGTTGAAAGATGAACAAATGAAGGAACAAGGGGAAAAAAATATCCAAATGAAACTAGCTAGCCAACAAATTAAATCCTTAAAATGTTAAAATAATACGATTGCCAACATGTAATTTAGTAAAAGAAATCAGATAAAAAACAAACATTATCCGACTGTCCTCTAGGCAGAATCAAATTGTGATGATTCATCTCGGTGAAAAATCTTGTTATTCTCAAAAGCACAAAGATGGTGCATAAAAGTGTAACACAATTTGGAACGATAACGTCAACATGGGTTAAAAATAGAAAACCCCTATGGGCAATGTCAACAGGAAGAATTGCTGCTTGATTGACAGTCGACGGATTCTCACTTAACTGCTGCCCAACACACGTTCCAGAGTTGGTATTTACATACTCGCTATTTATTTATTCAGCAACTGGATAAGACACACTAGTCACATTCCTCACGTGTCTTAGTTTAAAATGTAAAAATTTCAAGCTTGGTAAATGTCCCCGAAACAAACTGACGTAAAAGTATAACCTATATATAGTCTTATCTTAAATCACAGATTCAGAAGCAGAAAGCGTAGAAAAACAAGTCGTTCTTTTTTTAAACTAGAAGTGTTTATCTTACAAATGATGTCACCAAAACATTTGATATTTAATAAACAAAATTTGAGAGACCTTTTTTTACTGTATGTCTGACTTACATACAGTATAAATGTACAGAAATCCCACACTAACATCACAATAGAAGCAATATCAAGGTCTTGAAACTCAGTAAGAGTCTTAAAAACCGCCAGAGTTATTTATTCTAGTTTGTTACAGAAAAATTGCTTCGGTAAATCAGCCATTGACATGTTATTCTACGTTTGATTATGTGAGGTAAAAGCAACTTTTTACTCAACCAACTGCTGTTAACTCTTTTCTACGTTTCTATTCAAACATTGTAAAACTATGCGGTCAATTGCACAGTGTGTGTAAGCGCTCTTCATCTAATGATACAGGAATGTTGACAGTTGGTAAATGACTTTCACAGCAAGTCACTGCTATAGACAGTCAATGCAAATAAATAACCACCTGGCAAAGACTAGTTCAACAAACTGTTTAGTGAAAATATATTTGAAGTATCTAAACACTGAACGTATATATTATCCAGACATGCTTGACATGCTTTTTGTACCATTATGTAGTAGTGAGGAGTTACCTCAGCATTCTGACTGTTGTACACCATAAACACGCACTAATTATGTTTTGTATTCAACAACTAAAACCATTTGGCAGACGCTCTTTTTCAGAGCAACTTACATTTAGTCTCTTTTTTTCAACTGAGCAATTGTGGTTTAAGGGCCAACAGTGGTTGCTTGGTGGAGCTGGGAATCGAACCCCAGTCTTTCTGGTATTAGTCCAACACCTTAACCACTAGGCGACCACTTCCCACAATCTTAACTAATCTAGTTAATACATTTTATTCTAATATCTAAAACAACACACTGTTTATAGGGCTGTAGTGAGACCTGCAATATTGTATGGTTTATAGACAGGCGTTGGCAAAAAGACAGGAGGAGCTGCTGGAGGTGGCAGAGTTGAAAATGGTGAGAGTGACTAGGATGGACAGGATTAAAAATTAGTTGGAGACTAGGTGAGGGAGGCTAGGTTGAGATGGTTTGGACATGTGCAGAGGTGTCAGGCAGGAGGAAGACCAAGGAGGAGGTTTATGGATTTGGTGAGGGAAGATATGCGCAGGTAGTTGGGGTGAAAGAGGCAGATGTAGCGGATGATAGTGTGGAAAAGAGCAATCCGCTGTGGCAACCCCTAACGGAAGCAGCCGAAAAAAGTAGAATATCTAAAACTAAAAACACATTGGCTTATCCTAAAAAGTAGATATATGATGTTGGCTAAAAATGTGTTTCTTAAAATGTTACTTGCGGCCTTTCTCCCTCGCAATTTCTCTTTCTTGCTCGTGCCCTCTCTCTACTCTCCATGTGTCCCTCTCAATCATCCTCTCTCTTCACCTACACCATCTCTCTTCGTCTCTCTCCACACTCTGCTGTACTCGCCCTCTCGCTCTCTTTCCCCTTACGTTCTCATCCTCGCCCTCTCGCTCCCTTCCTCCCACACACTCAGTCCCCTTCTCGTCATTGATTGCTACCTTTCTCTCCTTTAAGAGTTCTACCTGGTTGTGGCCCTTGGTTGCGTTACCAATCCCCTATAACTTTCTGCATTCCAGTAGGGGATTGGGCTTGCAGGCACCAGCATGTTCTACTATCTACTGCCAAAACACGAATCAAAAGTCAAACAGACAGCTGAACAAAATTTCTGTAGTTGTACTGGCATCAGTATTCTATTAGGGATCAGAGTTTTCAAAAGAAACACGATCAAGCTATACATACACAGGTTTTTTGGGTGTTGTGTGGTTGTTGTTTTTTTTTTTAACAGTTTTAGTTTTGTGTTCAAATGTTTTTGGACATTATATTAAAATCTCTTGGCTGTTTATATTAGTACCAAAACAGAACAGGAAAAAACAAGAATTAAACTGTGCAAACCACAAACCCGGAAAAAAGGCCTGCTAGGGCATGTTGACAGAACTGTGCCAAGCTCTCTGCATTCCTATGGTTGAGAAACTATCTGCGTGGCACTGGGCTGCACCTGGTAAAACAGCAAGACTGTTTTACAGCCAAACATCTCTACCATCCTCCCACAGCCCTCACTACAGTCTCTGCTTTATTAACATACCCTTATAACATATCTTACTGGTTTAAGATTATTTGACATCAGAGTTGTCATTGGGCAATCAACCACAGTACCAAGTACAATTCATAGTGGTTTTAAAATCGGCATATTTCAATAATAAAATCATATTTCCATAGTTAATCTGTTGGCCTGCTAATTGAAATATTGAGCTTCGTTTCTCAGTACCACCAAGCTGCCAATGTTGGGCCTCTATGCAAAGCTCTTAACATTCACTTGTTCTATTGGAAGAACAGATTAATTTTAAGACTCAAGGATGAATCAATGAAGTTTAGTACAAGAGCAGATTATTAAATGATCACTCACTCACACACACCCACACACGGCAGAGCGACTTACATTTGTTTTTTGGGTTTTTTTTTTTACAACTGAGCAATTGTGGGTTTTTGCTCAAGTGTCCACAGTTGTTGCTTGGTGGAGGTGGGATTCGAACCCTGGTCTTTCTGGTACTAGTCCAACACCTTAACCACTAGGCTACCACTTCTTAAAAAGCCACACACTCTGCCCCCTAGTAGTTGCTATCGGAAAGAAACAGAAAAAAAATATTAAATGTAATTCTCCCAAAAATGAAAACAACATTTTGCTGAAAGCTTGTAATATAAATTTGGAGATAAGTACCACACAAGTTGGAAAGAATTTGTTTGAGGACTGACCACTGTTTGACTGGTATTTATCTCAGGCATACGACAAACAGAGGCACTGGTGAAACAAGGCAAACAAAGAGTAAAAGAGTACAAACGATTAAAGCTGGACATTGTAAACACAGGTGTTTAGAACATGAAGGCAAAAAAGGCTCACTCAGGCCTGGTGCCTTGTGAGTTTGAAAGGACAGGCAGAAAAACGCTCGTCTGTATGAAGGGACAGAGCTCCACCACAGACCACAGTGTCTTTAAGGCTAAGAGAGAGGAGGGAGGGAGGCCAAGAATTCAAAGCCAAATGTGAACACAAAAGACTGAGTGATTGTGGTCCGTTTTCATGTCTACACGAAACAAGGAAATGTGATTTGTATCAATAATGAAAATAAATGATCAATTCTTTGCCTTGCCAGATTCCATCCTTTTAGGAGAAACTCCCCAGCTACAAGAGGACAAACAACAAACCTGATAAAATGCACAAACTGAGAGCTGAGACCGAGTGCAGCCAAGATTTCCACTCCCTAGTATTCATTAATTTCACACATTAAGTCAACTGTTCACATTTGTCTAAAAATGTCTTTCTGCTATTTTGGGGTAGAAAATTACTCAAAGCTTTTAGTGGTTTCTCACTTTGTTACTCTGGAGACTGGTCATGGTTGAGTTGAGGGGTCATGTGTGTACAAAAAAAAAAAAAAAAAAAAAAAATCAGGGCTACAAAGTAGTGGTGCTTCATGTAAAGGCTGCTCAAGACAAATGCAACAGAAATTACTTTACTATTCTTTAAATAAAGTGCACTACCACCACCATAATCATTAAAAATCCATAAATACAAAAGATTCTACAAGAACGTAAGCCATCCAGGGTGTACCCCCGCCTCTCGCCCTATGTGTGCTGGGATAGGTGCAGCAGACCACCGTGACCCTGAATTCGGGAATAAGCGGATAAGATGAATATTTATATTCCTGTCTATCCTTGCAAAACATAGGCAATTTATCAACAATAATCAGCGAGGTCAGCCTGATGCCTGTTGAGAATTTTTAACCCACCAGCACGCTGCAGGATTGATAGTTAATTGTTAACAAAAAATTATTAAAAAGGCAAACAGGACTAAATAAATTTGATTTATCAGCAATTGTATTAAAACAATTGACTTGCTTAGCAAAATTGTTTTTGCAGTAATACTTTAGACTCTGAGGGGCAGAGTTTTATACAGGCACTATGATTGGCTGCAGAAACCACAAGAGTGGGGCGTATTAGGTGAAGCTCATGGAAAGTTTTGTGTTTGTAAGCAGCATACAGAGCCGCTAGGAGACAAGACACCAGAGAATAACTCAAAGTGCGTCTCTGCAGAACTGCAAATCCAAAACAGCAGTATGTCATGCCAAATGCACCAATCCTAGTAAAGCAAACCGCAGCAAGCAGGCACCCTCGACGAGTGCACTAAAGAATATTCTGCAATATTCCATTCAAATACAAGAACAGTTCTGACTGTGTTCAACAAACAAACTGAGTTAGGGTCATTAATGATTAATCAAAAAGGTGAAGCTGTTTGGAAGTCCATTTAAAACACAATGCTTAAATAAATAAAACAGAACTAAAGATTAGACTAGAAATGGGCAACTGCATATTATGCTATGTTATGTTATAAGCCTCTATATTTGACATTAGCAGTGTGTATATAAAGTGGACAGACTAAAACGTGAATATTTGTGACTTCCTATTAGAGATGTATTTTTGATGTGGACACGCACAAATTTACACCTTTGCAGACAAAGGTGATCCTAAAATGCACAGACCTGCTTACCAAAAGATTATAGGTTTGATTCCCAGTGTCACCAAGTTACCACTTAGCTGCACGAATAATGTAAGGATAAGGGAGTTTACCAAAGTCTAAAATGTAAAATTCGACACAGACCTCATACGCTCTGCTGTATCGATCAATAAGTCATCAAAATTCTGTGGACACCAGGAGAAATTTACTAACTGTGTGTAATGACTCAAGTCTAAACAAGTCACTTCATTCTGAAAAGAACTGCTGCTGTATGGGTTTTTTAACGGTGTGTGTGTGTGTGTGTGTGTGTGTGTGTGTTTTTTAGTAAATGTAACTGAATCAGCAAACTCAACTTTCTGTCCCGCATGCAAGGTATACTTTAAAGACTGAATATTCTGTCTTGTAGACCTTCCCCCAATGCTTCACTTTGTTATTTACTGTCAGAGAACTTTGGTGTCCTGTGACGTGTATGCAGAAAACTGGCATCGGTAAGCAATACATCGTCCTTACTCCCACATCTTCTCAACTGACAACTGCTTTGTGATCAAACTGCTCTACAGCCTGAAGAGAGAAGATGGTGTCTGACCATTAACTCTAACATGCCTAATTAGCCAAATACAAATTAAAGCAAGTGTGGATGCCAAGCTTTAACGTAAATCAGTTATATGTTGGCAGAAGAAGAGAAGGAGAGAGCTTTTTCTCTGCTGCCAAGCACCCATTGAATAGACTGACCTTGGGGAGCTGGCAGAGTGATTATGCAGTATTTCTGTTTGAGTCACATTGCATCTCTAAAAGCAGGAATTATGCACATTGTCTCCCAGGCAGGTGTGTTGGCTAATAGAGGCTAAGAGAAACATCTTGAGGAGTAAATGACAGAACTTCCATCGACACAAACTTAAAATTGAGAGGTTAGACGACAGAAAAGTCAAGTAGTAAAGTAGTAAGAGTGTGACATTCATTTGTAAAACAGAGAAAAACTTTAAACATGGGTATGAGCAAGTGACCAAGAAATGTCAATGTTATTTCAAAGATTACCAAGCATGTCAAGTTTAGTTTTAGTATTTTAACTCAAGACATGACCCATGACCACAAAATCTCTTAAGCTAGGATGGATTTAGCTGGCCAGGAACTGATACACATCATACTATATATAAATAAAAGGTTTGGTCAGATAACAAAGCAATTGCTTCTTGTCATTCCAAAATGAGGTTAAATGTGCAGTAACTTCTGGCTTTAATTCACATCTAATTAAGCATTTGCTTATCTTAAAAAGACAGAAGTCGTTGCTGAAAGGACAAATCAGAAAATTGTTTACAATAATCAAAACAGGGTTTGGGATGGTGAAAATTGTTACGTACCACCCATTAAGATTGGGGTCTACACGAACAGAAGAAGGTTTTAATAGTTTTTCCTATTTATTGATTTGTTTTTATTGACGCGTGTGTGTGTGTGTGCGCACACTGAAGAACAAAATAAAACAGGATTATAAAATATTTATACAGAAGTGCTTACTAGAATCTGAGGTAAACTAGGATCCCAAAGAAGCGCACGTCTGCTACACAAGGCAAAGCACAATCTAGTGCAAGCACACAAAGGCCGGCCTGTCTCTCCGAAAACATAT
This sequence comes from Pseudolaguvia tuberculata, assembly GCA_026260255.1. Classification (NCBI taxonomy): domain Eukaryota; kingdom Metazoa; phylum Chordata; class Actinopteri; order Siluriformes; family Sisoridae; genus Pseudolaguvia; species Pseudolaguvia tuberculata. The sequence goes on along the minus strand of JAOTRA010000008.1, from coordinate 3,895,881 downwards.
ATAAGAAAGTTTTAAGATAAAACAAGGAATAAGACATGAATCATTACAGACTGATGCTGTTAACCAGATACAGATGTGGTTTTTTGCTCTTGGCGAGCAGCAGCATGGAGAACCCTGGAACTGCAGCAAACGGTTATATATAGAACCTTCCTGCAGTGTGTATAAAACCTCAACCACATGTCACAGGAAACATCCTGTTTAATCCACACTCCACATTTGAGCATATGCCTGGAAGGACCTGATAACATTGCAAACTTTTTCCTAGATCCTTCCTAAAACCAATAGCAGTGCTATATCTCCAAACAGGATGAAATTTGTCTTTGATACTAGGAGCTAAAATACAATACTTTCCATCAAAACAGACACCACACCAAATCTAAAAGCCATGCTTTGCCTAATAAAACTTAAGGTTAAGTTAGCTGGGTAATAAAATCAACTAAACAATCCCAAAACACCAGTAGCATTCAGGAAAAGGGAAGAGAAGCAGAGCGGAACAATACTGCTATGACAAAAAGTTAACATGTCTGTGAAGGGAAGCAAAAAAAGTGGTACCTATAAAAGAAGCAGTCGCAACACACTAGAACCCCCATGCAGCTGGCGTTGCAGTCTGTCTCGGATGAGGTCCAGAAAGTCCTCCCTTTATTCCCTAACACTCAGTCTCCAGATGCAAGAGACTACAGGTGAGCGAGAGAGCAGTTACAGCTTTGGCATGGCTGCCTGCAAAGTTCTGCAGTGGCAATCTGGCCACGTCACTCCCTCTCTCAGTCCCAGTGCAGAGGGAGGCTGTGTTAGTAGCTTCTGACGATTTTCCCTTGGCACAACTCTGTCAGCAAACAAACAGCAGTGTCTGCAGTAGGCAAGCGCTGCTGGTCTCGCACAATCACTCAGCAATTATGTGTTCCTCACTGCTGCTGCTGCTTTTGCCAGCCTCTCACTCGCTCCCTTGTTCCCTCCCCCTTTCCAACACACCCTCCCTTTTTCCTCCTCTCCTGTTTCCCCTTTGGCTCTGCCTCCATCTGTGTATTCATCTTTCTGTTTATCACTTACTACAGTCAGTTACTTCCTTTCTGATACAAAGTAGGGTTGTACTTGTACATTTCAGCATCAACATGGAAAGGTGGGTATGAAGGATGTGTCAAGTGGGTTTATAGTCAACCGCAACACAGTTTAGAACATGTGATTTGTGGATTTATTGGAACGTTTCATAATCGAGCAAACATTTATCAATTTGACTTTTTACTGTGTAAACATTTCAAACAAGTTTAAAAGCATCCAGGCAAAAAAAATGTTTATTTAATTTGAACCTGGGCGGCACGGTGGCGTAGTGGATAGTTTATGCCGATAGCGCGGTCACCTCACAACAAGAAGGTCCCGGGTTCGAATCCCGGGCCGGGATCTTTCTGTGCGGAGTTTGCATGTTCTCCCC
>JAOTRA010000008.1:3851204-3872172 GCA_026260255.1 Pseudolaguvia tuberculata | reverse complement strand
CACACACACACACACACACACACACACACACACACACACACACACACACACACACACACACACACACACACCAATGGAAGGTCACACAGATTTAATTAAATTCTATCTGAGCTAGGTGTAAAAGTGCAGTACATGTGCACTTGAGTGTGTGCACAGTGTGAGTTTTAATATACACGTTTTTATATACATGTGTTATATACTACATAGTGTAAAAATATAGGAGTTAAAGTTACAGACTGATTTAGGTAGGAAATATGGTAATTCTACAGGGTGTTAAAGAACAAGTTACTATGCAATTTTACTACAGTTGTTAATCATCAACCGAAGCTGAAACTGTTTAGGCTTTGTAAGGTCTGGAAATTGTCAGCCCTGTAAAAAATCTTATAGCTATATATGTTTATTTTGCAATTTAAAACTAAAATGTAATCAGGTTGCACTGCAATTAACTACAAGTTAAACTGACCCGCAATATTTAATATTATTTGTGTGTAGCTAATTTGTCATTAGGAGATTCAACACATTCTTGCAATGTTCTTGATGACATAGAGCAAAAGGTAGACTCTCTCCAGGCTCGATTTAGCCTGGATATTTCATCAGCTAACAGGCTAGTGTAAACGATGGTAGCGAGACTATGCTGCTGACTTTGAAATAAGTTCATTCATTGTAGCAAGTGTGTGTCTGGAGACATGGTTCAAACACAGGCCAAAGTACTTGTCAAATTAGTTATAGCCAGCAGACATGATGTGAACATTAACATATTTTTAGCAAATTAATCAATAATGTGGTCTATACTAGAAACAGTCACAAAAGTCATGAACTGTTTTACAAGTGTAGATGGCGAGATTTGGCTGCAAACAACATGGCCGACAGAAGAAGCTCTAAAACTAGGCTTATTGTTTCTGCATAATATTAATTCAGAGCATACACAAGGCCGCAAACTGAACCAATTGCCTTGGATTACATCATCTTTTCTTTCAAGCTTACATCAAAGACGATCAAGAGGTGTTCATGATGCATGCGGCCCTAACATGGTCCTAATGACATCAACATGTTACTGCTGAGTTTGGCTTTAAACATGTTTTCGGGGGTCAGAGGCGAAGGTTGGTTGGGGGTATTTGAGATCAGATAAATGGCTAATAATCAAAGCACATCATGTTCAATCCAGGCCAAGGGCTTTAATCTTTATGAGCTGACTAGCATACAAAATCAGGCTAGTTTATCCAATACACCCTTCCTACTACAAAATGCCCACAAACTGTAAGCCAAACTGTAAGTCTTCTATTAACTTCCATTGACCTCATTTTATCCGGAGGCCTTTGGGGTTCACCCGTCCTGTTAGCTATCACTTTTAGAGATTATCGTTCTCTGTTGGCATAGAAACAGCATCCACTAACATGGAATAAGTGCAATTCCACTCTGTACTGTGTCTTACTGTAGACCGGAGACATGAAGCATGAATACAAAACAGAACAGAGAGTGAGAAAGAGCAGGCTTAGCATATTTATCATGGCATATAAGGAACGCCAGTGAGATTCAAGAGGGCTTACTGAAAATAAAAATGTGGTTGACTGACTTCCAAGCCCTAAACTCTCAAACTGAAAAAGACAGGGCGAAGGGCAGAGGGTGAGCATACTCCACCAAAGATTAATGTAGGAACAGCTTTGCAATTTCCAACCTTACTTTAAATTCCGACTTAAACAGCTTTGGGTTTGTCAGTCTTGACATATTTGGAGCAGGCTTTTGGAAAAAGCCAAACACATTGCGGCTTTAGAAAGAAAGAAAGATAGAAAGATAGAAAGAAAGAAAGAAAGAAAGAAAGAAAGAAAGAAAGAAAGAAAGAAAGATTCAAGCTATAAGTGGATATGTTCCTTACAGCATAGTACAGTGAAAGTTTTACAACTGTGACAAAATCAATTGCCAAATCATGCTTCAATCAATTACTTCCATGCTTATACAGTAGGAGTAGTATGCGAGCAGTCTGTCTGACTCCTTAGTGTGCGAATTGCAGCAATTGAAAATTTCCCAGATGAACTATTACTCCCACCTGGATTTGGAAGTAATCATACAAAGTAAGGAGCACTTTACTACCCCATGAGGCAATGGGAGAGACATACACTTGTCATACACTTAAGTGGCAGAAAGTGGTGACTTTTGAATACTTTTTATGTTCCATATAGATAAATTGCACATAGTAAACAATAGCTAAGTCATACCTCTGTGACATCCTAGGTCTCGCATCAATATCAAAATGGTGATGTAGTAAATCTGAATTAAATTCATACTTCACATAACTACTGTGCTTACTTAAGTAAATGTAGTACAAGTAAGGTGATTGAAAACATGATGAACATGAAAATGACATGGTAAGTTAACATAACGGCAGAATGAACAAAAATGGTCATGTTGATTTTCAAGATGAGCTTTTCCTTATGGACTAAACTTGGCTTCAGATTTAGTCATTACTTGCTAGCAAACAGAAGCAGACAGCTGGCATAAAATTATCCTAAAATTCTTAGGTCATCTCCGTTGCTATTTTATTCTTGTTGTGAAACAGAACAGATGAAAACTATTTTCTAAAACTGTGTGCTGTTACATAAAATACTAATTGCAAGGGGCCAATAACTATAGTATATAGTGTTGTTAAAAGATGTCTTAAGTTTATTTTGTAAATGTCTTTAAACTAAGTTAGATCATTTTTAGTTAGTGTGCTTCAAGTACACATTTACATAGTTCTCTTTTATTAAGCATTATTAAGTCAATTTGAATGTTCAATATTTTACACAGCTGTTGCCCTCAATCTTTCTTTATTCTGTGTTAGGTTATAAAATGAGGTTAATTCAAAACATAAATCTGCATTAACTGCACTAGTGTGAAGTCAATCGCTTTGTGCTATGACATCATCTGACACAATGAGCTATCAGGATCAGGCCTCTGGGTCAATGTGTATTCTTAGTGCTGACATCAGAAGTGTCATGTCATACTAGTGTTACTAGATGAAGCACAGAAAGTTCAAAGGGTGAACTCAAGGGCAATTCTTTCTATCAAATACATGTTAGGAATAATTACCAAAGCCTCAACTCAGTCACCAGAGTGTGAAGGCTGTGTGCACAAAAATGTTGGGGAGGGTAGAGATGTACAGCCAAAGCGCAGAGAGCTACGGGAAGTGATAAAATAAGAGAGTCGTGTGAGCGCACTTGAGAACTTTATGCATAAAAAATGAAGAATAAAAAAACCAGGAGGATGAAAATATTAGATCAATTTTGGTCTAGACAAGATGGTACAAGCAGCACCCTCTGTTGGTCAAGTAGCTCCATGAGTTTGTCTCTCAGATAAACAAGATCAGCATTCATACTTAACAAAAATACATTGCTGCATCGTTACCTGTAAGCAGAGACACTTTGTGGAACGTCCCATCCAGCTTGTTCAAAAGAATGTGGACAAAGCCGTCTTTGGAAAGCTGACCAGCGTCCTTAGTACTCTGGTCATACACCACCACCTCATGTCTTCTGCTCAGATCAACCTGCACAATGTACACACACACACACACACACACACACACACACATGGTATTACAGAAAAGTTTCAAAAATCAAAAGGGTAAAATTCTAATATTTGATCCATTAAATTATATTAATTTGTTGCCACTAGTTTCTAGGACCTGTATGCAGATGTTAGATCTTTTTGTTTGTTCAATTGGATTTCAGTTTCTGAATTCAGAACCAGTAGTGCTGCACATGTAACTTAAACTATACATGCAGTAGCAGTTTGCTAATTGGTTTAAGACCGATTATTCAAAGACTGTTTGTTTAACCCATAATATTTAATCAATTTGCATCCCAGGGCCAGTAAAACTGTTATAGCCAAGTTCAACTAGCAAAACGTGTCTGTAGAATTAAAATTAGAATATTTTTTACGTCCACAATGGCTGACAAAGTCAGAGAAATTATCTGTTTCCAAGGCGGATTGTCTGAAGATAACTAGCTTATCTCAGTAAGAGATTCCAGACCAGTGCAGATCAACGTTAATGCTGAATTGCAGCAATTGAATGAATTATATAGTTTATTTATATGGTTAATGTTTTGTCCTGTCATTAGATAAATATTGATTCTGAATTGCGCCAGATGATAGTACAGTTGCAGTGTGTGGAGAGGTTTAGAGTTTTCTTAACAGGGTTTTTTTCTTTAATAAAAATGTGTTATTATCAATATGGGAGGCGGCGCGGTGGCATTGCACAATCGCCTCAAAACAAGGTGGTCCCGGGTTTGATTCCCATGTCGGGCATCTTTCTCTGCAGAGTTTGCATGTTCTCCCCACAATAAGTTTTCTCTAGGTACTCCGGTTTCCTCCCACAGTACAAAAACATGCATATTAGGTCGATTGGTGATTCTAAATTGTCCATAGAAGTGACTGTGTGCGTGTGGTTGGCGTCTATGTGTTGGCCTGTGATGAACCCCAAGCCTCTTGCCTTATGTGTGCTGAGATAGGCACCAGCAGACCCCCGTGACCCCAAATTAGGGAATAAGCAGGTAAGAAGATGATTGAATTAATGAACGTTATTATCAATATGTTAAATTACTTAGTCCACTATGCCTTGTTATATTGTGTTTTATATAGCATTGATGGTCGATGTGATGTGATAGTGGAGGTATTAGGAGGTGTATCAGTTGAGTCACCACTTAAGATTCGGGTACCAAACCCACTGCCTGCCACTGGGTACAGTATATATTATTTGGAGGTTCTAATTAAGAGTAAATGAGTCACTAAAATAGTGTTAATTCCAATCATTTTTGTTAAATGAATGCAAGTTGATTTTAGGAGAAATAGCAGAACAGGCTTTACACTATACAAGTGTATGTGCTTGTGTGTGTGCGTGTGTGTGTGTGTGTGTGTGTGTGTGTGTATGTGCAGAGCGGTAGCACCAAGCGGTGTGTCTAAATGTTAACCCAGCTGCCTCGATGTTGTCAGGCAGTTTTCAAATCATGTGACCATCAAGCAGAGCTGCTGTAGAGTGACTCAGTATATAACGTGCACAAGAAAGGTGATGAGAGGAAAGAGATGAGTGGGAAGAAAAAAAAAAAAAAACAAGAGAGAAAAGAAGAGCAAGAAGTAATAATAGTAATAATAATATTAATAATAATAATAATAATAATAATAATAATAATAATAATAATAATGAGTATATATAGCCTTTATTAACTGCAGTCACATTTTACAATTTTTATGGGGAAAAAAACTAATTAAGAATAAGGAAATGAGGAAATTTACATTTAATCATAATGAAGCAAAAAGCAGAAAGGATGATTATAGAATAGAAAGAAAGATAAAAAATAATGATAAATAAGCAAGCTAGGACAAAGAAAATTGTTAAAAAAAAAAAATTTAAAAAAAGGAAAATATACTGTTGAATCTTTTTTTCTACCTTAATATATAAATATTTCTGTAAATCACAATACGGGTGTGTCTAACTAGCATATAAGCGAGTGTATGCTTATGCTGACGCAGCAGCCTTACTAGCTGCAGACTGGCAAAAGCTACCCCCACTGACGTAATCAGCCCAAGGTCAGACGCAGGTGCCAGATTTACATCCTGCCCTTACCCTTGCACACAGCTTTGACACAAATAGACTTGTAATAGATTATCATTTAAACCAACCTTGTTTACAGTTATAGTTACAGTTTGGCACTTGGCAGACGCTCTTATCCAGAGCGACTTACATATGGTCTCTTTTTTTTTTTTTACAACTGAGCAATTGTGGGTTAGGAACCCAGTGGCTGCTTGGTGGAGGTGGGACTCGAACCCCGGTCTTTCTGGTGTTAGTCCAACACCTTAACCACTAGGCTACCACTTCCCACTTTACACTTAATCATTGTGAACTATGTAAGGCATAATAAACAATAGAATAAACAATAGAGTGATTATAGAAGAGAGATTTTGTCTTCTCTTCTCACACATTCTCTCTCCCCACCTCCCTGCCAAAAACAACAAGGTGTTCCACGTTAATTGGATGAGCGCTAAATCAACTGAGTGACATCATCAACTGGAGGATGAGTACAGTATGTACTCTCTTGTGTGGTTTGGCCTATTTGCATATATACACAATCTTAAACAATAAATTCCAATAAAAATAATAATAAAAAAAACCAACTACACAATGAACAACTCCAGCATGTCACATACTAAATAGGTCTGCAATGCAAATAACAATGTTCTGTTTTATTTGATTTGGCTCCCTGCTTCCTTCTTTTTTACACAGAGCAGATCTATGACATACATGTGATTTGCTGATTATAAATCAGACTCAAAAATGTAATAGAATGATGTCATGAGAAAATGCTTTAACGACATGTCAGTTGTGCTAATTTTCCTGCTCCATCAGCACACAGGCTAAAATAATAGTCTCACTCTGCAGGAGGGATGTTTGCATTATTCAGAATGCCTCTCTAAAAACAGGCTCACATCACACAGGCCTTTGGCTTTTTCACGACAATCAGTCCTGAGCATCAACTGCAGCAAGATGCTGGAGTACAACACACACTGTACAGCAGATCTCATCATCATCATCATCATCATAGAAAAGCTTCTAGCACACAAACATGGAATACACAAGAAGGAAATGAAAGTTGTTGTTATATGGGTAAGCAATTTTCAATCTGCCACTGCTTGTATAGTTTAGGTTACATAGACCAGCTTCAATATTCAGAAGGCTTTGAGCAGATTTCAATAAAATGACCGCACAAAGAAACTGCAATCTGATTAGACAATAAATCTAACATCCACATACTCGCAGTACAGTGTGGTACTAGTAAGCAGACTGATTGGATTTTCACCTGTCGATGTGAGTCGAACGTCATTGAATAAATGACATTGGCACATGACGTCAACTCAAGTTGGCACCAAATGGAGATATATAGGATATATAGTATACATAACAGCACAAGTTTGTATTGTTTTTATCCCCACTTAAAATCGGATTTGTAAGTAAACATAAAACATCACTATAAAAAAAATTATATACTGTATAATTAACACTACATTTACCCAGACTGTAGCAAAAGCTTTTTTTCTACAGAGCATTGCTTTGCTGACCTTTAAATGTGATGTAGAAGTAACATACTAAAAAACAATTGGTATACTGTGTTCATAGACTGTCGCACCATTTTCATTTCCTATTCCTGTAAACATGTCTGCCTTAGGCTATTTTATCGCATATAATGTGAAAAAAAGAAATCCTGTATGCGTCAGTTTTAAAAGACGAAGTTATATCAGATATAGTCACAAAACAGGATCTGCAGTGTAAATGTCATAGACCAACTCGAAAAGGCACGATTAATTGAAGTGAACATTTGAAATGAACTAGAAAAGTGAATTCACTGACACTATTGTGGCTGAATGAGAAACTTTCTAAAGACATGTTTCAATAGCTAGTGACAAAGGTTTTCAGTAGGGTGGAGGGTAATTTACAAGAGTAAGAGTGAGGTTAAAAAAATATAACTGTAAGCTAGACCAAGGGTCTCCAAACTCAGTCCTGAATGGCCGGTCTCCTGCAGAGTTTAGTTCCAACCCTAATCAAATACACCTGAAACAAATAAATCAAGATCTTTGTAGGTATTCTTGAAACTTAGAGGTATGTGTGTTGAGCCAAGGAGCTAAACTCTGCAGGACAACGGTCCTCCAAGACCGAGTTTGGAGACCCCTGGGCTAGACCACTCAATATGTATAAAATAGATGAAACACTAATGTATAAAAACAGATAGAAGTAAATGCTTTTGTCTATAGTATGAAAAAAAAAAAGTTGGGACACTGTACAAATTGTGTACAAATAAAAACAAAATGCAATGAATAATAAGTTGTATTCAGAATACAACTTAGATGACATATCAAATGTTTAAATTGAGAAAATCATTTTAGGGAAAAATAATTGATTTTAAATTTCATGGCATCAAAAAATTTGGGACAAGGCCTTGTTTACCACTGTGTGGAATCCCTTCTTCTTTCTGCAAAAGTCTGGGGACTGATGAGACTAGTTGCTCAAGCTTATCAACAGGAATCTTGTCCCATTTTTGTCTAATACAGTCTTTTAGTTATTCAAATGTATTCAATTTCTCCTACACAGCCATGGCGTCCCAGTTTCTCAAAAAGAACTTTAAATTTTGATTCCTCTGACCACAGTAAAGTTTTCCACTTTGCCACAGTCTATCTTAAGTGAGCCTTGACCCAGAGAAAACCTCTGATTCTTATATGTACATTTAACTTTTTCAGCCTCTTATTAATACCTGTCGCAACTTTTTTGGAATGTGTATTTCTCATGAAATCCGAAATGAGCCAATATTTGGCATGACATTTCAAAAGGTCTCACTTTCAACATATGATAGGTCATTTATATTTTATACAGATTTAAATATTGAAATTTGTGAATAAAATATTGAAATTTGAAACTTCCACTGTTTTGTTTTTATTCACAATTTGTACAGTGTCCCACCTTTTTTTGGAATCGGGTTTGTACTTTCTGGCTGTATTACAGTAAGTCAACAGTAAATCAATAGCTATGCATCAATTCTGGTTTCACAGATCAAGCAGAAGACCCTGAACATAATGTAGGGTAGTAAGTAATGAACATCAATAAATGTACTTCATTTGGGTCCTGTAAACGGATAATGATTGTATAATAGCTAACAGCAGAGAGCAGGTGGGCAGCATGCTACTGGGAAATGTCAGTGCAAGGCTTGCTGCCATAGTGGTGTTGATGGCATTAAGCTGCAACACCGTTTATGTCACCTGCCCACTGCATTACCAACCCTTGTGCAGAATGACAGTTGTAGTAGCAGCAGACAAATTTCTTTGATCATGTGTGTTAATAAACAATCTGTGTTTAATATTGTTGAAATCTTGCCAATCGCCACTAAATTGAAAGTGAAGGTTAAACACACATAAGCATTTATAAGCTAAATAACAACTAAGAAAAGCAAGGGAAAAAAGGGAAACTCCAACAAACACCTATTCCCCAAGGTGATGACTGTATCTCATGACAATTAACCGGTTGGGGATATTTTATTAGTCACAATGCAAATGTTTTGCTGGCTGTTTTTATTTTCAGGTAACCAACAACCAGAAGCTTACCAGATTCAAATTATGATTAAAAAATACATTTAAATAAATTCCAATTTGACTTGTGACATACTATAAATGAATATATTCTGTACAATATAGTACTGTACATTGAAATGCTTTTCTTAGCATATACCACCGTAGAAGGTTAGGGACAGCAAGTATATGATACAGCCCCCCAGGAGCAAGAGGGGCTAAGGGTCAACAAAGGCGGACTTTGTGGTGGCAGCGCTTGAAATCAGGTTTTCCTTATCGGTGGTGGGGCTGGAACCAAGTTGTTCTGATCAACAACTCAGCGCCTTAATTTGACTTCTAAATCTAAAGACCTGCTACTGATTACAAAGGCAAGTTTTTAAATAGAGGTATACACAAACTGCCTCTACCAGGTCATGTTGGTCACAATGTCCCTTGCTGTAAAAAGTGAACAAACATTTACATATACATATACATATATAATAGTTGTATTTTTTTCTTCACCCACTTAGATGGTCTTGGATTACTTGGTAGACGTTGGTCTGCACATAATACATTAAATGCTACATAAAGGAAAACAGCTGCATTTGTAATTAATGTCTATGATGATATAGTATTCCATGAATTAGTAATCCAATTGTAGAATTTTTGCTGTCTGAATGTATATTTGAATGAGGGAATAAAAAGGTTACAAGCATTTTTGTTTCACAGATATTAATCAATGCTGCTTGCTGTAATGATGCACATTCCTACTCACTAGGCTTTTGCATCCACTGCTCAGACAAAAAGCTTTTCCTCACACACTGTAGTCTTCTTCAGGCCATACTCTCAGTCTGTCCTCACCATAGGCTACCACTGAACCATCTGTCATTAGCAACTCTATATAACATTTGGCAGCGGGGATTAGCATAAGCCTAGTAATAGCATTGTTTGTCACTGCATAGAAAGTCCTATTATTATTCTATACTACTTGTCTGATCCAGTTACAGTATTGAAATAAACACAGCTGATTCTAATTGATAAATGTCTTTCTTTGCTAAATCTGCAAATTTCTCGCAAAAAAGTACGAGAATATTGATCAATAATAACAGAAAAAAAATCACTTTAAAAACACTGCATTAATATGTTACAGTTACAGTTCGGCATTTGGCGGACGCTCTTATCCAGAGCGGTTTACATTTGGTCTCTTTTTTTACAACTGAGCAATTGTGGGTTAAGGGCCTTGCTCAAGGTCCCACAGTGGTTTCTTGGTGGAGGTGGGAATCGAACCCCGGTCTTCCTGGTATTAGTCCAACACCTTAACCACTAGGCTACCACTTCCCACATTAATACATACTCTAATCTATAATACTTACCTATAATAAATGATAAATGTACAGGCTGTTTTATAAACAATAGTGATAACAAATTTGACAGCATCCCCTTGTTTAATTTGTTCATAGCAGATCACTACGAAAACCAGTACTAAACTAATAAATGAGGTAATAGCAGAAAGTCCATTCTGTAAATGCTTGCCATAGATAAAATCAACATTTTTCCCAAGAGGGACCTCACCACATAGTATGCAGAGATAAATGCAGCTCATCCATTAATACTATTTTCAGATTCTTTTTTTAGACACCGTTACAAAACACTATAGTGGTGGTCTTTGTTACAGTGCTTTCAAATTAAGGCCATTGCCCCAAGCCATTCTAGAAATCTTAAGCAGTTTTTGAATGTAGGAAAGGCTTGATCAGGAGCCGGCGCTGACTATACAGACACACTGCACGTGCCTAGCCTGCGCTTTGTTAGTGGTTCCACAAAAGAGGATGATGTCATGCTTAGCCAATAACAAAGAGCCTCTAGTGTCCACCCGGTCCTGCTTCTGACTCTACACCCGGTTTGCTCAATCTTTATCCAGACTTTGTATTAATCACAAGCATTATCTTCTTTATTTAAAGACATAATGCCGCTTTAGTATAGGTTTATATTGACTTATTTTAATTCGAGTTCTATAGAAATGGCACAACAAAATCCCAGTGCAAGCATACCAAAAATCTGACCTCTGATATAAATGATCTTGCATTCAAAAGTGAAATAATAAAGAACAATCTAAAAATTAGCTGCATGTATTATAGTGCTGAATAAATAATGCATACAAATGAAATATATTTGGTTTAGTTCACGCGCAATAATCTTTTGAATCAGATACATATTTTATAGTCTCTAAAATCTATGGAAAGCTATCAGTATGTGTCAGTGAGGAGATGAAGCAAGAGAAGAATATGAGAAATTAACTGCATGCAAGTGTCAGACAATTCATGCATTAATTTCAATATGTGGATAAGGAACTTTATGTATTTTTATGAACTACCCATCAAGTTACACCTTAATCATCATGAAGTGTCACATTCTAAATAAATACTCCTGGATGATGAAAGTGTTGAATAATACATCTCCTTATTTACTGCATGATTATTTATTCATTCATTCATTCATTCATTCATTCATTCATCTTCTTACCCGCGTATTCCCTAATTCAGGGTCACGGGGGTCACAGGGGATTTATCACTGCATGATAAATCTAAATAAATTTTTTTGTGTAAAGCAGGGGTGGGGAACCAAAGGCTGGCGTGCCAGGTGTGGCTCATTTTGAGGGTTGCATCTGGCTGGCAGATTTCGGCTTTTCTGATAAAACATAAAATATTATTATTTGTTTTAATCCATCCATCGATTTTCCACTGTTCATGTCCTGTTCAGGGCTGCAGTTGGCTGATGGAGCAATTGTCCATTATTTTAATTGGATGATGATAATAGCCTACGTTGGCCGTTGCTGGGTAAACAGGTAAACGCCCTCTTTTCAATCAGTGTAAAAATATATTATATGGCTCTCACTGAAATAATTCTCCAAATATTTTGCTTTCATGGCTCTCTGAGTCAAAAAGGTTCCCGACCCCTGGTGTAAAATATTATTGGCATATTAGATTATAATGATGCCTCTGTAGGTGTAAAACTGATTAAATCATAGATACAATTATTGTTTGAGTCTATCACCAGGGTTTCCCCCACTTGCTGATTTCAGTTTCAACATATGTCTATATGAAAAATAAGTTATATAAATAGTGGTGGTTAACCAAGATATAAATGATGTCACAGAAATTGCATGTAGTCATCTTAATCTAGGCAGATGATCAGCCCATCTCTATTCCGTTGTTAGTTGAATATTATGTCTAATTAACCAAATTGCTAACAAGAGACTGTGTCACATACTGAATGTGCATAAGAACTTGGCCATGTTCTATTGCAAGTAGGTGCCACAACGATGTCTCTTTAATGGCTTTTAGTAAGCAAACATTACATTTATGGCATTTGGCAGATTCCATAATCCAGAATTTCATTTATACAGTTACGTTATGGCAGACGCAGTTGAAGGTTAAGGGCCTTGCTCAGGGTCAGCAGTGCTAACTTGGTAGAGCTGGGAATGGAACCTACAATCTTTCAGTGTGTATTCCAATATCTTAAACACTGTACTACCACCTCTACAAAAAAGGAAAGGTAAATATATTGAGTAAAGGATAGTATAATAAAACTTTCCATATTTAACACTTGTGCCCTGTACCTTGACTTTGCCGTTAGGCTGCAGGAGCTCTGTGATGGAAACCTTGTCTTGCTGCAGTCTCCTCTTGACAAGTTTAGAGCAGCAGACATTGACAGCTCCGTGCACGTGTGAAGCATTGTACTCTGAGAAGGTGCGGCTGTCGATGACAAGAAGACGGCTGGCACCACGCTGCAGGAGTCCTGCCAGACGCTTGATGTCCATGGCACTGCGTCGGCCCTTCTCTCCCGCCATAAAGCAGCCCCTCCAGATAGGGCTCACTTGCCCAAAGGAGGACCACAGAACTGATGTACACTACGGTGAGGTTGAAAAAGTCAGTTTAGCCCAGAAGCTAAGACAGACCTCATGGCTGCCATGTTTCCTGAAATGAGAGAAGGAGTACATTTCAATGTATGAAACAAAATGTTTGCTTGTCATCAGCACATTGACAACTATGCCATCGTCAAGCATGCACTGCAACGTAGGAGTACTCATTGAGTGACTCTATAGCACCATAAGTGTGACGTTGGCTGTCAGATTTAGAATAGCTTTTGTTCACTCGTGAAACGAGAACCAGGTTGAGGTGGCCTAAATTAAGCTCATAGAATCTAAAGCTGGCACACGCCATCATTGAACACGGTGGGCTGTTACATTAACAGCTTCACTCATTATCTTTTATATAATAATGTAATTTTCATTCCAGCAGCAGGATCTGGATGCATACAAATAATGCACACAGACTCCCAAATTAGTGAAATGCATTAAACTATATTTAACACGTTTTAAGATTTAGTTTTGAATAATTATAAATGATCAGTTTTCATAGGCTTTTCAAAGGATGTAATGTAACATTACTTTGTCAATAGACATCTGACTTCACTTACACTGGTGAGTCATACATTTTTATATTTTGGGTTATGTCTGGGTTATAAGGCAATAAAATATCAAGAGTAATACATTACAATTTGGATAGTAAAAATAGTTAACAAGTTATATTATAAGTAAGACGTCAGAGTCTTTAAACTATTTTTTTTCTGTTATAGCTTGTATGCTTTTGGCACTTCGTTGAATCAGAACCACCTTCAAAAAAAGATCTGAAGTTAGCTTTCGGAAAACAAATACTTAACACACTGAACACAAAAAATAATGATTCCAGAAGCCTGTCTGCAGCTCGCATTCAGACTAACAGACATTTGCATATTCAGGCTAGTTTAAACCCACAAGGTGCCAACAATCAAAAATAATGTGCAATGATAAATTGCCATATTTAAAAGGAGCTCAATTGATAAGCTCTAAGCCGTTGGTTTTAGCACATTTAATCTGTAATTGTGAGGTTTGATTACTTAAACTATTATATAGTTTATATATATAATACCTACATATATCTACACTTTATATTACCAATTGATCCTAGACGAATAAAGTTGACATTGTTATTGATCCTGTCCAATTCCACAAAGTAAAAACTGGTGACACGTATTCTTTAAGAAAGAAGAAGAAAATGAAGTTTATTTATCTAGCGCCTATCCCATGCTCCAATTTAGCATTAACACCAAAATGATCTTACGCCTATAGTGGACATCTGATAACAAGGGAAAGTCAAGCTCTAAGGGACAGGGCAATAGACTAAGGGTACAGTAGGTCAGACAGATATAAAGACCATTTAATGCCTTGAATGCCAGAAGTAATATTTTATAGTGAATATGTGATGCCATAGGAAAAAGAAGAATAGAAAGTAAGGATCATGCAGTAGATTACTGATAAGAGCAAAAGACTATTGCTGCTTAGTTTTGAACATACTATAACCTTGCAATACGTTTGGTGGGCAGACCAAGAAATAGAGCATTACATTATTCCAGATGCGAGGTGATTACAATTATAGAAGATGAAAGACATGCGCAATATTACAAAAAAGTTTTTACAAGCAAAAGACATTGATAAATCATATAAGACTCGAAGAATACAAATAGATTAACATTAACCCTATCAGGTCCATTTGATTGATGTAGTAGAGTCCATTATCAATATTTCAGCGTTGTTATTATTAGTTTGAGGAACTTGAAGAACAATGTGGTGGTTCAATAAATCAGTATGTCATCAGCATAGCAATGGAATTGAACAACAAGGCTGCGTATAATATCACCAAGTCACAGAAATGGTCCAAAAACTGAACCTTGAAGAACACCCTTGGAAACTAGCACTTTGGCAGATTTATACCTGGGTGATAAAATATTTACTATCACTGAAATAGAAAATGAGCCAGAAAAGAGCTGATTCACCATACAAAGAAAATATGTAAAATATAACTGTAATTATAATCAATTCGAATGGCCAAAAAAGAACTATTTAAAACTGTTCTGCATTCAGTGCTGTATGACTTTTGAAGCAATTGAATACAAATGGAATCTTTAGTATGGATATTACAAAACAAGTCTAATGTACATGTACACCATCTGTACTTCCCAAGTCTCACCTCTTCAACATCAAACCCATGAATATGATGCCCAAAATCAAAAGCTCTTTTTGGAAACATGTTCACACATTGAAGTCACACTGATTGGCTGCATGTCTCCAGTTTTCTATGGTCCATTTTTAAAACTTATGAAGATCAGCATTATGGAGGATTTTACAATACAAATGATGTGAAGTTCATGGTATAGACTTTGATTTACATATAATCCTGAATGAATAAATCATTTCTAAAGACATTGAGAATTTATGCCACTAAGCATGAAGTGGAACAAAATTGTGACTGGTTGTGTTCCATATCAGTTAGAAGCCTTCTTCAGGACAAATAAAACATTTCTATAGAGTAGACTATACATTTTCAATTTTCTACTACACAGTTTAACCCAGTCTACATCCGAATGCTGTCTTCAGTCAGAAAGAGCACGTGCTTGCAACGTACCTCTCATATCACATCTAACACACCGGTCATGAAAAATACATGCCTTTGGCTAGCTTTGCCCTTGTCTCCCTTCCAGAGACTTAAACACAGATAGAGAGAAAGTAAAAAGAGGTAGATTACTTTGTTAGCATCATGCAGTAACGTCTGAAACACACACCCACACCTAATGTACAAATACATGGAGATACTTCTTCCCACATACAAACAAGCAATCTACCAAATATATGAAGTTAAATAATAACAAACTACCACTGCTGGTTTCTTAATGCGTTTTATCTCCATTGAAAGGTAGGCATGTCTGAGCAAAACAAGCACTTCTCTGTAATTGAGCTGCTGGCTAAGGAGAAACTACAGACAGGATGAGGGGTCCAGATCAGCAACATGGCAGTCCAGATCAGCAACATTCTCTCTCTATTTCTCTACTTCTTATTCCCTTATTCTCTCTCTCTCTCTCTCTCTCTCTCTCTCTCTCGATCGACTGTATGATGGGATGGTGCAACAAGAATATTTATAGTGCCATGCAGTGTGGTAGTGTAAAAAAACAACAAATTGCTTTGAATGATCAGTGAAGAATCACAAGAATAAACACAAGTATAAAAACATGTAGAGATACAAAGACGGACAGACAGACAGACAGGCAGACAGACAAATAGATCAATCTTTGGACAGTATCTAATCTCATAGTAAACTGTCTTATTAAAATATCATTAAACTTAAAGCATTCTGTAGAATTATTCCTCACATTCTAATCCTACAGCGAAGCATAATAACTTCTGCTTCAGATGGCTGTAAACAAGCTCATTCTCTTCTGTCTCTCCTCTCTCTGCAGCAGCACAGAGAACTGCCTAGTAACCAGACTCACAAAAACAGCATCAATATGGATGCACGCGCTGCGCCACTCACATCGATCAGCCATCTGCTCTATCTGATTCGAACTAATCAGCTACAAACACAAATGGTTATCAATTATTTACGAAAATGAAAAAGATTTACTTAGAAATTACAGGTCACCAGTGGGAAAAAAGTTGCATCAGTCCATCCTCTTCTTCATCCCCCTTACTATAGCCTATAGTCCATTCTGGCACAGACAGGCTTTCGTTTCATTGGCTCGATGCATTGACAAACACACACGCTACTTGTGTGTGTGTGTGTGAGAGAGAGAGAGAGAGAGAGAGAGAGAGAGGGAGAGAGAGGAGAGAGAATACACACTGGAGCTGTCAGGATGTACATAAGCTGCCGCTGTATGCGTCTAATGGTGCTCCTCTGCTTGACAACACAAACGGTGTGAGGAGGAAAATCTTGTTGGGGGGGTGGCTCAGTGCAGTGCTCTAGGCAGGGCTGTGCACTGCAGTTCAGTATGTGAGAGGAGAGCAGGAAGGGAATGCTACATAGACTGCATTTTTAACCAGATACACACTAACAGGCAAAAACTTCATTGCCTGGCATCATCAGAGTCCCATCTGCCAGCTTCCACTTTTAGCCAATTAATAACTTGTAATGTCTAGTGCAACAGTGATGCTGCCTAAAGACTAAAAGATACAGACTGGCTGTATCTTTCTCATTGCTATGGTAACAGAGCGAAATTAAACCAGTGATTGGGCATGAGGTAAAGGTGCAGTTTATTCTGAATCACAGAAAGCCACAAAAGCACCCACACCAGTTGTTTTATTGGATGCTCGGAATTTACTGACATTTATGAACACTTTGGATGTGCCAAGGATTACAGTAGGACACAAACATCACGTCCTTAACACCAAGGAGCAGAAACAAAAATGCAGCTCATGTCATATTTACATAAAATAACATCTGGAAATACTAAAAATGGACTGGCAACCCGTCCAGGGAGTACTCAAACCTCTCGCCCTTTGTGCGCTGAGATAGGCACCAGTGACCACGAATTAGGGAATTAGCGAGTAAGAAGATAAATGAATGAATGAACATCTGGAAATAATCAACAGTCAAACTGTCAGCAGTTTTGCATGATTCAATTAGCATGATTACAAAAGCATAAGGTTCGATATTATATGATGTCTTATCTGTTCCATTGACAGACTGGATTATATCAGTTCAAACAAAATCACTATAATATCCATATATCTTACACACACATACACACATTTATTTATGTGTGGGGGGGGTGTCCAAATCGTTCCTGGAGGTCTGGTGTCCTGCAGAGTTTAGCTACAACTTGCCACAATATGCCTTACTGTAAGTTTCAATGATATCTAGCCAGATCTTGAGTGGTTGGTTCAAGTGGGTTTGATTTGTTGGAGTTAAATTCTGCTTGACACCGATCCTCCAGTGTCAAGGACACTGCCCTAAACTCTCTCTGCTCTGGAGGAACAACCTTTATAATCAGGGGAATGAAAAGAAAATAATTCCACAGTGCAGTAATGTATATACTTTTGTCTTATATACAGTATACAGTGCACTTAACGTGTGTAGAAGTTAATGCTGGTGATGGTACTTAAGTGTAAATACATAGAAATGATGTCTTTCAAGTGGTCAAGACTTGATCAGAGGACCTGTATTTAAAGTCCAAGCACTTCACCATAGCGCACTTCATGCTCTGACCCCCTAAACTCCTAAACTGGGAGCCGTAAATAAGGTATTGATAATAATAGGAATGATAATGGAAATATAATAAGGTGTCTATTCTGTCCACACTCTCAGAATCTGTCCACACTCTCAGAATCTGTCCACACACTCTCAGAATCTGTCCACACACTCTCAGAATCTGTCCACACTCTCAGAATCTGTCCACACACTCTCAGAATCTATCCCCACACTCTCAGAATCTATCCCCACACTCAGGTGTCTATCCTGTCCACACTCAGGAGTCTATCCTGTCCACACTCTCTTTAACCTTTAGAGTTAACCTTTTCCAATTTAGAGTAATTTAGATGACAGAATTAACATTACTCTATATTTTAGTAACTATTTCTATACTTATATTACCTTGGATTCTATTGATAATGACCTGATCCTGGGCATCCCTCTGCACCAGGAGTTTGACAGCTGCTATTGATGGATGGTTAGAAACATAACAGACGGAAAAAGCAACTCACCACCAAGATGACACCAAATAGAAACGATCGGTTTGTTATTTATTAGTCGTACTTCCACTTCCATATTTCGCTACTATACATACAGCGCATTTAGATGGCGCTCGAATCACCAGCCCCAGTGGAAACAGCGCAAACCCGTTCTCAGATAATTATATGTGCCGCATGCGCAAATAATAGAGCGGTTAAATGCGTTGTTTTACGTACCGTACAGACCCCCGGGTCTCCCCCCCCAAAAACACGGTATTCAGCTCAGCTTGTCTCCATACGACCCTGAAGGTACTCGCCGTTAATGTGCAGTGTTTACAGATCCGGCCACCTTGTGGACAAGCTCACGCACGAGTGTCAACGAACATTCAGCATGCGAATAAACACACACATACACACACACACGGCCGATTCTTGAACGCATCTCATTCTTGTTTTTTGTATTTTGCTCGACGACTATAACTAGTAATTGTTTGGATATAATAATTTCTAAATTACGATCTTTTAACCATTCACACACAGAAGGTGCACTTTGGCACTAAAAATTAACTAAGGATGAGGTCATGGTTCAGGAGGGGGAAAAATGCGGTTGACGTCACTTTCAGCCAATAGAAAGCTAAGGCTCAGGTTTGGTTGACGTCAGCGTGGTGATCGGTAGATTAAAGGGCCACCGGGATTTAACAGAGCATCGCGACGGAAAGACGGTAGTGCTGGTTCGATAGTACATACTGTTACATCGAGACTAAGAATATGACTTATTATAAACACAACAACCCATAATATTACACAGACTACAACTCAGCTGTAATAACACAATAACTAGTCGTGTAAACACGTCATAAATTAGGCTACGTGTTTTATTCGTAGAGTGTAAAAGTGTACGGTGGCGGAACTGAAAGTGAAACAGTGCCACCATGAGGCGAAATAGAAAATAATCACCTTGAACGCTCTATATGGGCGGGGTTAAAGAAATAACCTTTAATCTGATTGGCCTATTTTGTAGGATCTGTCCGTCACTTTGAGGCGTTACAAAATAACAGTCTAAAGCGAGAATCTTCTTCTTCGTCTCCTTTCGGCTGTTCCCGTTAACGGTCGCCATAGCGGATCGCTCTTCTCCACACCACCCTGTCCTCTACATCTGCCTCTTTCACCCCAACTACCTGCATCTCTAATAAACTCTTTTCTAATCCTGTCCATCTGCATATTTTACATTTACAGGATTTGACAGACAAACTTATTCCGAGCGACTTAGAACTGAGAATTTATAAGTTAAGGTCATTGCTTAAGGGCCCACAGTGGTGGCTTGGTGGTGCTGGGAATCGAACCTTGGTCTTTTATGTATCAGTCCAACAACTAAGCCACCACTACAAATACTATTAGTGCAATATATACATGTTTTTTATATTCTTACTTATTTACATTTACATTTAAATAACATCTTACATGAATCTCTATTTATACAAATGGGCAGTGGAGGTTGGCCACCAATAACCTTCCTACTTATGTTCTGTAAATCTGCGACTGTATCATTCATTCATTCATTCATTTATCTTCTAAACCGCTAGGTCAGCTAGAACCTGTCCCAGGACAAATAGGGCACCAGTCCATCACAACACACACACATTCGCATTGGTAATTTTGAGTTACCTATCAACATAATGTACATGTTTTTGGACTGTGAGAGAAAACTGGAGTACCATGAGAAAACCAACACAAGCACAGGGAGAACATGCAAATTGCACACAGAAAAACCCCCAGCCCCATAAATCGAACCCGGGACCTTCTTTTTGAGAGGCATCCGTGAAACTTGAATTCAATTGAATAATGTTTGTAATAAGAAACTTGTTTTATATTATATAACTAAAGAGAAATTATATGTTATTTGTTTTGTGAACAAATATTTTACTGTAATATTTGTAATAATTAATGGTTCTTTCATTACCGAAAGATTTATTTGTTCATTCTTTTATGAACTGATCAGTAACAGTGTTGATTACATTTATACTTTTATATGTAACTTTAAAGAATGTTTTAGCTTATGTAGGAGTTATGTGGGCGTTTCTTTGTCTGGTATGAGTTATATTCTCAAAATGCTTAGCAGAAGGAAAGTACAGATATTTTTCCAGTTTAAGCAAATACATAGAAACATTTAAGAGATAATAACTAGTGTCGTGAGTATAGGGTTTGTTTTGATACTTTTGGTTTTTTGTTTATAGCAAATATATTTGGGAGACAAAGGAGGAAAGAAATTGGCCTAAATAAAGGGCTGATATGATTTTTAGTCTCACACACACACACACACACACACACACACACACACACACACACACACACACACACACACACACACACACA
>JAOTRA010000008.1:3827305-3851104 GCA_026260255.1 Pseudolaguvia tuberculata | reverse complement strand
GTGTGTGTGTGTGTGTGTGTGTGTGTGTGTGTGTGTGTGTGTGTGTGTGTGTGTGTGTGTGTGTGTGTGTATATAGATATAGATATAGATAGATAGATATGTGTGTGTATATATAACTATTTAGCTAATGTAACATATATTAATGACATTAGGTCTGTGTATAAATGTTACGTAGCATATCTATATTGGAACCTCTAGTATAAATATAGATTTAAATAACTTTCAATTAATTTGTTATTTAATGAAAATAATCAGTTTGTTCTTCCTCCTCTTCTGGCTCTCATGGCTATTATTTCATAAGCAAGCATGGCTTAAAATATATTGTTGTATTTAGTATAACATAAAATTACGTTTCTTAATTAAAATACGTTTCTTTGCAGACCGACAGTCTGGCAGGCGATATGAAGGAAGAGAACTTGTTCCGTCGGCGTTTCTCTCTGGGTCCCACAGCCACCACACCACCCAAAATAGATCCACCTGCACTAGGACGGAACCTGTCATACGGAGGAGACAACGAAGTGGACCCGATTAGCCCAGGTATGTGGTACTAACGCACTTACTTGTATTGGTGCATTATAGAACTATTGTGCCTAAGTACGTAAGGAAAAATGTTTTTGCTCATAAGTATCATTGTGTAAGTTACTGTCGGGCTTTTCATTTAATTTATAAGTTTGATGTAAACAACAATTTAAGCTGTAATACGAGCAAATACTCAAATTGCTGTGATTTTGTAATAATGGATAAGTTTAATGGCATGACAGATTGGTATTAAGTCTAATGTCCATCATAGGTCTCATATAATTTACAATTTCAATGCGTACTGCATTTGGATTAACATAAGCTATAGGAAAATGTAATGTTCTTCCATTTTTTATTTTCCTATGCCTTATTCACAATCTGAATGCATACAGTGGCTCTGCTTGCTCAATTGGGTGTGTTTAAATGCGTTTTGTAGGCAGTGAGTCGGAAAAGAATGGTTTGTCTTTACCGAAGGATGAGGTCAGTCCGGGCCAGTCTCCCAGCAGTGCCGTGAGTAACCTTCCTGTCTTTCTATCAGATAAAACATTGCTGGAAAGATTTCCACCCTTTCACTGCCAAATAACACTGTTACTTGTTACTGTTACTGAGGGATTCTGGTTACCTAAATCAATACTATTTAAATACTTTGTTAACTTCTTCAACAAACTAAAGCAGGTTTTGATGGTTGTTGAGGTGCCTTAAGTAAAATAAAAAGTAGATGTAAAGTTATGGAGCAAGTGGTCTAATGTGTGAGCCTGAAGATATCAAGTCACGTTTATTTCTATACAACTTGTAACAAAAGAGAAATTGGGGGGGCTGTCCAAAATAAGTTGAGAAGTTTATAATATTAAAGCACGAGTTTAAGTCTAGTTAAGAAACTAATTTTGGGCTCTGGAGGCAGTCATCCGCCTCTCCTTATCTCTGAGCTTTAACTGACATCTACAGCTGACTGCACAGACCTGCTGAATTTAGCTTCCTGTAGTTGCAGTTAGATTGAAAAGAAAATGTTAACGATGGCCTCTTTTTCACTCCTAACATAATTACTGAGCTAGTGGGGCTAAACATAGAGGTAAGTGTTACTGGTTGACTGATGGTGGCCTGTGGTTGCACACAAGATGTGCATGATCTTATTGCTTTTTTTTTTTTTTTTGCTTTATTCTTCCTAAATACACAGTAAAATGTTGCTTTATTCTTTTTCTGATCTTGTCTTATATAGTCAGAATCCAGGATGTTTATAGGTTTGGAAAAAGAGAGCTCGTCTCCTACTGAAAAGCTGGCCAGGAAGGAATCTCTGAAGGTAAAATTTATTTCCAGCCTGCACCCTTTATAATTTTCACTAGCTTTCAACCATTTTTTTTTGTTACAAGGCATTATTGCTATTGATAAGGTTTTTTTATAGGAAACACTGTCTATAAAAGTGCATGGTTTAACGATCAGATTAGTTGCATTGTCTTTTGATTGTTGCTTGTTAGATTGTACAACCATGATTTATCATATGAACACTGTAGGATCTCAGCTGTCATAATATTAGACTCTACAATGGTCAAATCAAATTCAGACGTGTACAAGACTTGTCCAGAGTTTAACATAATAGAATCAGTCAACTAGCTATTAAAGAACAGATTTTATCACAGAATTATCTTAAATACTGTAAGCATTTAAAAAAACGTGTCTTAGTGGACTATTGTGTGTGTGACCTGTTTTTCTTACAGTTTATCAGTAATATTCCATGTGATCTCAGTGGGTTTGTCATTCATTCATCTTTTAACCTCTAATTCATGATTACAGGAGTCTGCTAAAGCCTATCCTAGCACACATAGGGTGATAAGGTCATTAGTCCATTGCGGGGGCACACATAGATGAACAACCACACACACACACACACACACACACACACACTCCGATAGAAAATTTAGAATCACCAATCTACCTAATGTACATGTTTTTGGAGTGTTGGACAAAACCCGTGCAATTGCAGAATCAACCTGCAAACTTTCTCTGGAATCGAACCCGGGACCTTCTTGCTGTGAGGCAACCATGCTAACCACTACGCTTAATTACTCACTTGACAGGTTGATGCACAAGTTTAAGCTTTAAAATGATTTAAATTCTTGACAACCAGCAGGATTTGTGGATTTGATTTGATTCTGGTTGGATTATAAAGCTGCACATGATTAGACTGACTGGATAGAGGTTGAATCGTTCTAGTTTTTGAGCCTGTATCTCTGACTCCCTCTAGTGGTGCAACTACAAACATGCATGCATTATTGCTTTTTTTGTTTTGTTTACTTGGCTAACTACAAACTACGTTTTGGCTCACTACATTGTTTTTTTGGGGGGGTTTTTCCAGGTTCAGAAAAAGAATTACCGCCAGGAAAAGAAAAGGGCAGCCAAAGAACTATTTACTGCTCTAAAGGACCCCAGTGTGGTTATAATTTCTAATTGGTTGAAGGTATAGAATGGTTTTTTTTTTTTTTTCCTATAGAATTTTTTATTTTAAAAAGCTAAACAGCTTCATGCAAGTTATTCTGTTTGTCTATTAGATACGAGGGTCTCTGAAGAGCTGGACAAAGCTGTGGTGTGCTCTAAAGCCTGGGGTTCTACTGATTTATAAAACCCCTAGCTCCGAGCACTGGGTGGGGACTATCATATTAAATGCCTGCAAACTGATCGAACGCCCCTCGAAGAAAGATGGCTTCTGCTTTAAACTTTACCATCCCTTAGAGAAGTCCATCTGGGCCATGAAGGTTAGACTTGGTTCTGTTAATCTGTTCATCTGTTAATTTATACACTTTATCTCTTTGTTCGCGGTTATGTCACTATCACAAGGGAATCCAAAAATTAGCATGGCTATTTAATTAAAATAAATTGTCTATGCATGCCTCACTAAATTGGATGGTCTTTATTTGCATGTTAATTGAAAAGCACTTAATTGATTAATCCCAGGGTCCTAAAGGAGAGACAGTTGGTTCCATCACGCAGCCTCTTCCTAGCAATTACCTGATTTTTAGAGCAACATCTGAGTCTGATGGTGAGTAAATACTGTGTGCATGTGTATTTCACCATGTCATATGAAAAAAATCAAGGTTTATTGCTTTAGAGATGAACCTAAAATTAGTTTGGAGCCCTTTGTCAAATATCTAATATAAAATCTGTAGAATAAAGTATTTCCTCCAAAGTCAGTTAATAGTATAGTATATGTGCTTAGAAGTGCCATATGTCTTAAATAGCTTTTAAGATGCATGCATTTGCATTATGTTCCTATCAAACATATTTTCAACAGCCAATGGTTTACTCTATAGTATATGGCAATACTTAATATAATTACACTGCAGGCTGGCCATGCCAGTACCCGGATCCTTCTCCCACGCAGCCATGATGTTGTAATTTATGCAGCATGTGGTCTGGCATTGTCATGTTGGAAAATGCAAGGTCTTCCCTGAAAGAGATGACGTCTGGATGGGAGCATATGTTGTTCTAGAACCTATATATAAGGATATACCTTTCAGCATTGATGGTGCCTTTCTAGTTTTAAAGCTGCCCATACCACATGCACTCATGCAACCCCATATCATCAGAGATGCATGTTACCAATTGACCTAATAAGTTGCAAATTGGTCCTCCACCTGATTCTTATACGTACTTGTTGCTATCTGTCACAACTTTTTTGGAATTTGTAGCTCTCATGAAATCCAAAATGAGCCAATATTTGGCATGACATTTCAAATGTTTCACTTTCAGCATTTGATATGTTATCTATATTTTATTTTAAATAATAATTTTAAACTTCCACTTCTTTGCATTATGTGTCCCAATCGGATTTTCTATTTACATCAAAAGTTCTGTTACAGCGCTATGGGATAATGTCAAACAACAAATGCTGTTTTTTAGTTTACACCATTATTTTTCTGCCAATTTGTAAACGAGTTAAAAATTAACATTTAGTCAAGTTGGGATTCTATTAAAGGACTATTTAATGTTAAATAAAATGTTTTCTGGACATTATTAACCTTGAGAGAAACATAGATACAGAATTTAATCTAGTCTTTGCAGAATTTAATCAGAATTTAATCTAATCTATTAAACTAGCTGATCTGTGTTAATACTAGAACTTATCTGGATTGCGTGAATGTGCTGGATGGAGAATGTCTCTTATATAAATAATCAGATTTCCTAATCTCACAAGGTTACACTGCTTTTCTAAAGGGACATTTGGTATGATTATACATGACATTTTCTCTCCCGCGCACAGGTCGCTGCTGGATGGATGCGTTGGAGTTAGCACTCAGTTGTTCCAGTTTGTATAAATTGACTGCTAAAAGCTGTAGGGACGGGGACCTGAGCAGCTCATCTGAGTCCTCCCATATACTCCAGATTCTGCAGGCCACTGCTCTCAGTGACCAGGAAGTGTGAGTGATAGAGCAACACACACACACACACACACACACACACACACACACACACACACAACCTCAATACATCAAATTACTTCCTTTTTTATGGGTCATTATCTTAAGGCTAATTCTTTTGGATCAAGTTCTTTACACTGTCAGTGGATCTTATAGGTTTTTAGCTCAAGATCTGTCAAATCACATCTGTCTTGTTTGATAGACACTTCTGGTTGTCTCCAGGACGTCCAGGACAACTACACATACTACTACCAGCTGAGCAAACTCTAAAATAAACCATATACTTCAACTTGTTCATCATCTACTCAGTAACTAGTATAAATGTCTTGCAGTTTGTTACAAACATCTTGATGCAAGAACCAAGTCATGTTGCCTAATCCTGCTATCTTTTGAAATCTTTATTATTTTATTAAATATCAGCTGTTGTGAAACATGATCTGAAACATGATGCTGGTGTGAAATTAGTTTTAGACAGTACAAAGAGTTCAAGAGTCAAAATATATTGTTAAATACAACAGAAAAGCCAAGAAAATTGTGATTACTGGGCAGGGCTCTTTCTGTGCTGAATCTGCTTATGTGGGGTTTCACCGGACACTCCGGTTTCCTCCCGCAATCCAAAAACCATGTAGATTGGTCATTCTAAACTGCTCTCTCTCTTCTCTCTCTCTCTCTGCGTGTGTGTGCGCGGTGACCTGTCCAGGGTGTACCCTTGCCTGCGCTGCGATAGGCTCCAGTAGACCCTGTGTGGGAATAAACGTGTGAGAAAATGAATTAAATGAATTCTAGGTGTGAATTAAAACTCTTGCTAAAATAGATTGAATAAGACTCATGACAAGGTGATTGGCAATAAAAAGCATTTGATGAGGTGCTGCTTTCAGTGCATTAGGAAAAATAGTATGTATCACATATTTTTAAGTGATACTACGAACTGTGTTCCAACAAACTATGACCAAACAGTTAGTTGACATTTGCCTTAATTTCATAAGTCTGTCTGAAATGCTTGTCTGGAAGCGGTGGCTCATTGGGCCAGTGTCGGGTCTCTTTTATTAGTTTGCTGAGATCAGAAAGTACTGTTTTAATCTTGTTATTCTACAAGTCAATACTAAGTTTAAGTTATTTAGTATTATATTAGAGCACACAACCCTCCCATTTCTTTAATTCCTAATTCACAACATTTCAGTTTTAATCAATTACATACTATTGTGTTATGCACTGCTCCTGTGTCACAATTCATTTACAACTATGTTGATACCCTTTTAGTTATCTCTAAAGCAGAGCCGGTTGAGTTCTATTTCATAATTTTCATAATATTTACATGCATGAGTGCAAAACAAATATGACATTTGAATAATAATTATCTTTCGTTTGAGTAACCTGCTGCAAAACACGTAGTAGAGATAAATTGACATTATTATTGGTTATTTTCATGTAACCATCACATAATTAGATAGCGAAACCACTAAGTGTATTTTAAGTGTAATGCTTGCAGTCTGTGAATAAACCACTAGCGTGCCGGCCATGCCTCTTTCCCCACCTCCACCCAAAAAAGTTGGTTATTGCAAGCTCTTTTGCAGCCATACTATTTTTCCTGGCCAATAAGCCGTGCCTTAGTAGGTCATGTGACACAAGGCAAATCAGGAAGAGAATATGAAGATATTAAGTCACTACCATCGCAAACAGGCGTCATGTAAAAGACAGGTGTGTGTGCATACATACGCACACAGCAAGTAAGCCTGTACGGCAGGAAAAACAGCTGGAGAGAATTTCCTTGAATGGTGGTATATTTAAAAGGAACAATATATAGGTATGTATAAATAGCAGTGTTTACCATGTGTTTCTTTTTAACTGTTGCTGTTTTTGCTTGTAAGGTAAGAGTAAAATGAATGTTTATAGTGGAAAACAAAATGTCATCAGCTGTTTGTCCTGCTTCATGATCACACCTCTTTTTATGCTTCTTTAACACTAACAGTTTGCGTGTGTGTGTGCTGGACAAAGTAGGAGATGAAACGTTTAGGCTCTTGCAGCTTTAGATTTCAGGCCTTTTTTTACATATTCTCTGAAGATTTCTAAGCACATATTGTACACTGGGGTGAAAAGTAGATAATTGTACTAATTCATGCCTTTTTCCTCTCTCTCTCTGTCTCTGTGTGTGTGTGTTGCGTATGTCAAGCTTTGTCTGACCACCGGGAATATCTTGTCACAGCAGTGGTTGCTTTAAGCGATGAAATTTGGGAATGTTGGGCATAACTAGATTTATCAAACTCAGTGGTGAAACTATACAGATGCGCTGAAATATAAGTGCGCTTTTTTTGGTCTGTGCTTCATTAAAGCTATAAAATCAGCTTTTAAAACATGGACATATGACATTTATACTGACACACTATATCTCTTGGCTATTTAGACAGTTTGGGTTTCTATTGGGTGTGGTCTAATTATTTCTCACTTACTCATTTAAAATAATTAAGAGAACCCAAAACTATGACAAAAGTACAATGTAGCTAGCATTCTTGCTGTGTATTTTAACATTTACAACTTTTACAAGATGGTCTTGTGACATTAATTGTAAGTTCATTTTCCCTTCTTGGTCCCGGAACAGAGAAAAATTAGATCTATCTTTCATCGTAAGTTATGATTGGATCAGTTGAACAGCATCTGTTATGAGGTTAAAAAAAATCCTTTATATTGGTTGCTGAAATGTTTTTTGTTTTTTTTTTTCATTTAGGTTGAATGACTCCATGCTTGAAACAAGCCAGATGGAGAATGAATCTGAAAGAGAGGCCCATGAGGACTCGGATAATGCTGCCATTGAAAATGGTGGGAGATTAACAGAGGAGAGTGATATGGACCAACCTGATGACCCTTTGCCCTGCCTTCAAGCAACACAATATGTTGAACAAGGACCTGAGGAGATGGGAGAGGTAAGAATGAAGAGGTTAAATACGGTATTGGAAAATGATAATTAATGGTGTGGCATGATGGGTTCTTACCTAACATTAAAATGACAGTGTTCATGACAAACTGAAGTACACAGCAGTGAATGTTCTGCTGTTCTTGTAGGCTGGTGAAGCATCTCAGGTAGAGACGGTATCTGATGAGAATAAAGGGTTAATTTGGACATTGCTAAAGCAGTTGAGGCCTGGCATGGATCTGTCCAAAGTAGTCCTGCCTACCTTTATCCTGGAGGCACGTTCTTTCCTGGATAAACTGTCTGACTATTACTACCATGCCAACCTGCTGTCCCAGTAAGTGCTTATTCCTCTGTCTGTAATCCTGATGTTTGCTATATAAATGTTTAAAACTTACTAAAATTATGTGCACAGATTTTAATTGGGGTTATGGCTAAAATTGTTGTTATAGTTATTATGATTTCTATGATCACAAATCTGCTGTTTTAAAATGTAGCCATTGTTTAAATCACTTTAAGGGCAGTCACAGAGGAAAGTGCATACTGCAGAATGAAGCAAGTTTTACGTTGGTACTTGTCAGGCTTTTACAAAAAACCTAAAGTAAGAGATTCCCTTTTCCTAAGAACATACAGTTGTGATTTAATCTTGAGCTGCATGATGAAACTGTGTGTCTGCTTGTTGCTTTGTTTTCCAGGGTTTAAAAAAGCCGTACAACCCCATTCTTGGTGAAACATTCCGTTGCTGTTGGCTGCACCCTCAGACTGATAGCTGTACTTTTTACTTAGCCGAGCAGGTGAGCTTTCACCTCAAACACCTAGAGCTGTGACAATATACTCCCTATGCATTATTTATTTGTGCTATAGGTTTCAGCTTTCAGGAGAACAAATTTTTTAATCTCTAATATTTTATCCATTTACAGGTATCACATCACCCTCCTATTTCTGCTTTTTATGTGAGCAATAAGAAGGATGGCTTTATTATAAGTGGTAGCATCCTCGCTAAGTCAAAATTCTATGGTATGTGTACGGGCTACTACAGAATGGCTAATGCATGTTGAAATTATTGCAAAATTTGAGGAAATAAATAAATAATTAAATAAACGAATGTATTTTCCACACCAGGGAACTCTCTGTCAGCAATACTGGATGGGAAGGCAAGGCTAATGTTTTTAACTCGTGATGAGGAATATGTCATAACAATGCCTTATGCTCACTGTAAAGGTACTAAAATTATTAGTTATTCTCAGCAGAAAGCTTGTTTTTTTTAATTAAAAAGTCATTTAAAGACGACTGCTTTTTATCTAGGCATTCTTTATGGTACAATGTCTCTGGAGCTTGGAGGAAAAATCACTATTGAGTGTGAAAAAACAAAGTTTTCCTCTGAACTTGAATTCAAATTAAAGGTACCAAATACTCCTTTCCAGCTCTCAAAAATATTTCCTATATTGCTCAACCTAACACCTCCATCTGTAATGTTTTCTTGTCAGCCTTTCCTTGGCAGCTCGTGTAACGTTAACCAGGTTTCTGGAAAGATCCGTATGGGAGAGGATGTGTGGGCCACCGTGGAAGGACACTGGGTATGAATATACTGTACATTCCAGAAACAATGACATTTAATAACTTGAATTGATCATTCTTGTCTACACTGATGAAGCACTGGTTGTACAACGGATTAAATGAATAAGAAACCATCTTTTCCTAATACCTAATTGGTGTAATATAATATGTGACTGGTCAGGATGGAGAGGTGATTCTTTGTGAAAAAAAGACTGGCAGTCAGGAGGTGCTTTGGAACCCTACACCTGAAGTACGCAGTCAGCGACTGAAGAGGCAGGTGGTACGATTTGATCAGCAGGGACCCTTCGAATCTGAGCGGTAGGCTTATGCATATGAGAACATCACATTAAATATTTACGTGTTCCAGCACTGACAGCAGTGCAAAGTATTGCTTTTCAAATTTGGTCACAATCTAAGAAAATCTAAGTTTATTCGTTTATTTATATCATCATCTTACCTAATTATTCCCTAATTCGGGGTCACGGGGGTCTGCTGGCGCCCATCCCAGTGCACATGGGGCAAGAGGCGGGGTACACCATTGACTGGTCGCCAGTCCATCTCAGGGCAGCACATAGACACACACACACATTCACTCCTATGGACAATTTAGAATCATCAATCCACATATGTCGAACCCGGGACCTTCTTGTTTTGAGGCGACATGCTATCCACTACGCCGTCAAATCTAACTTTATTTAATTTATTTGCTAGATTAATATGAAGGTATGTAGTCCAGGTCTGTTCTTGACCTCTTGATGATTGTTATAAGACATTATGTTCTAATCTCCACTCCTTGATCTGCTGCCTTATTGCGGTGGAAGGGTTTGCATACCGGAATGACCATAGGAGCCATGTTGTCAGGGGTTGAAGCGCACAGACTAGCTAGCGCCTCAACATGGAAAAGCATAAGGGGTTGGTGTAACATGGCTTAGGTAGTGGTCATTAGTAGGGACTCAATGACTACTACCCAAAGAATCAAGGAATGGTCAAAGAATCTGGGTATCTGGATGTCACCCCCCTAAGGCGGGGGGGGGGGGGGGGGGGAGCCTGAGCTGGTGAGGGAGTTTGAGCAATACAAGCTAGAGTTCAGTCATTTTGTGTATGAACAGAATTTCTAGGCTTAGTCCGGGGAAAATTTATTTTCTGACTAACTTAAATGATGTACATGCTTTTTAGTCACACAATAATTTATTTTTTGTTTTTCTCAATTACACTTACAAAGATATAAAGTGTCCGTCTCCTTGAGCCTTATCCACATCAATTACAATTACAGTATTTGGCCCTTATCAAGAGTGACAATCAGGGGTTTAAGGACCTTGCTCGGGGGGTTATAGTGGGGGCTTGGAGGTGCTGGGAAATGTCCCCATTCATACTGTGTGTAAATAAAATGTTTATGTGGATATAGATTGTACATAACATGTTTAACTTTGTGTTAGGTTATGGCAACATGTGACCAGTGCCATCAATGCCAAGGACCAGAACAAAGCTACACAGGAGAAATTTGTTCTGGAGGAAGCACAAAGGCAAGAAGCACGGCAAAGAGGAGACCGCTCCTGGAACCCACAATTATTTACTTTGAACCCCATCACCAATGAGTGGAACTACAAATACGTAGAGTATGTATTCACCGCTACTTTCAGCACATAACTGTATTTATTTCTTTGAATTTTATTGACCTAAATCTTTGTTCTCTATATTTTGTATTTCTGTTTCTCCTTCCAGCACTAAGGCTTGGGATCCTGACAGCTGTCTGGTTCAGTTTGAGAAAGACTTCATTGTTCAGACCAAAGAGAAAACCCGGCCTCAGCACAATGGCTTCACCTATGGTCAGAACTGGAACAGCCAGAAGAAGGTCAGAAGGGTTTTTTAAAAAAACTTATTTTACTTGCAACCTGTTGTCATATGTATGTTTGACACGTATGATGTTTGTGTATGCAAAGGTCCAGGCTCATGGAAAGCACAGGAAGTCGAGTAGCCAACCATCCAGCTGTAGCCAGAACACAGAAAGTAGCAGCAGCACACCGGAGCCGACACATGAATCCTCAGATAATGAAGGCAAGCCTAAAACATCGTTATATATCAATTCTAAGAACACACTTATGCCATTTTATTATTGATGCATCTTACTATTGTAAAAAGTTTTTAACCGGAATGGTTTATTGATGCATATTTAAATTAGGTTTACATTAGTCTTCAATTAAAACCCTTTCTCCGTTCCCGAGACATTCTCCTCTATTCGTGTAGTTGGCATGGCCATTTTCTCACATGCAAACATGGTAGAAAATAAAATATAAGAGCGCCTCAAGCTTTGAATTAGAAGTATTTATTTTATTTTAATTTAGGTATTTTGTAATGTAATGATTTTATTGTGATGTGTATGGTAATCGTGAGGCACTTGCCAGTACACATCCCCTAATTCTTAGAAGTGTTATAGTCATGGGCTAGAGATTCTTTGCGTTGTCTGTAGGTTTTGGCAGCCAGTGTTCCAGATGCAATAAGGAAACCAAGGATCTTGCACAAATAGAGGCATCTATAGCATCCATACAGAAATCACAGCAGGACATTCAGAGGTTAGTATTAAAGGTATAACTTGGTCAAAGACTTTATATACCATTTTAATCCTTACCCTTTCTATATCTTTATATTTATGCATGCTTGTGCAGAAATCTAAGCTCACTGAGTCGTCAGCTGCTGAGACGGACAGAGCAGAATGTACATTTGAGCTTCCGCCACTGCATCGTTCTGTGCGTTCTGTTGTTTTTCCAATTCTTCGTGAACTACATCCTCAGCTGAGAGACCATCATCCGGTTGTTCTGAGACCATCACATTACAACTGTTGCCTAGCAATAAACACAGTAATAAACTCTACACACTACACCACACCTGAGGGTCCCAATGACTGTAGCTCCAGGCACTCAGCACTTCAGACATGCAAGAGCGCAAGATTCTGTTCAACTGATGAAAGATTGAAAGGGGGGGGGGGTGTGATTGCTCTATCGTCATGGATGTGTAACTTATTTCGTGCTCTTGTTTAATTTTTGTTGTTTGTTGAACACATTCGTGGGAAGCTGTGGGCCGTGACTGTGAGCATATGAATGATGGTTTGTGAGCAGCATATGTGTGAACCTGTTTCCTACTCCAGTAAGATGGGCCTTAGTGCAGAAGCCAAATAGAAAAGTGAAGACAGAGAAAAAGTCTATAGGGGAACATCCATCAGTGCAACTCTGCATGCTTTTGTGTTTAATGTCTGAATCTACTCATATGACTCCACTTCAAAACAATTCTTTTACCAAAACAGTATTTCTTAGTTGTGTTTACATGTTTCTGTACCCTATGCTTAAAAAATGCACTGTTGCCAAACGATAAATTGTGCAAATGAAGGAATGATTGGAATGCTGCACATCCTAATGAAACTAGAACAATCAGCTTTAGTCCAGAACACAGTTCCATGAGGCTGCTGTAGCATTTGGGTTGGTACTGATATGTAGTTATTTTATAATGGCCTTGAATTTCAATGAAAAGGAATTACGATGAGGGTTCTGTGATCGTGTGTATATATTAGTTTGTAACATAATGCCATTTTAAATGAAATCAAAAATGTATTTAATAGATTCCTCCATTTTTCTTACATGCTATTTTTAAAAATATGCATCACTCATTCAGGTTTATGGGAGCAATATGGTCATTGTTCTTCCGCAAAAAGTGGAACGGTAAGACGGATTATAGATGACTAGCTGTTTTCTCGTCTGCCTGTAGTGTACATACACCAGATAAACTACAGAGCGCTGTTGGTAGTTGATTTTGAGTCGACAATTTGGTTGGTTGGTTTCCCCCCCCCCCCCATTGTAGCTAATGCAAGTTTTAGCACGCTTATCCAAAAATATTGCACGCCTCAAGTCATCATAAGGCTCTGTAACTGCAGGAGTGGAGAGACGGGTGGCTATAAATGCCTTTTTTTCGTACATTTTATGTAAAATTGTTCTAAATGAAGACAAACACAAATCGCATACTAAATGTTAAAACCTATTGCATTCTGCAGCACTACAGTAAACTTTTCAACTTTTTCCACTGGCTTTGGCATTGTTTTTTGTACATGTACAGCTGCTTCTTTTTTTCTTACCACAAGAGGGCAGCACTGCTCGAAGATTTAATATTGCCAGCAACCAAACAGTAACATTTGCATTTGTTTTGAGGTTTATGTGTCAATGAATTGATCTATGTTCATTCTGCTAGTACTAGTTGTATAAAAAAAAAGAGTAGGGCTGTGCAATATACTGCACATTATCAAAAATGGTTATATTGTAATGTAAATATAGTAAGGGTTTGAGATAAATGATTTAATACTTCAAATAATGTATGCTCGATTTTAGGTCATTGCAGGTTTATTTCTTTTGCTTTTCAAATATTGCATTAAGTCAAATATCACATTAATTAGCCTAAATTTGCATATAGCATTTATTTTTAATAATTATGCATTTAAACAATTCTATTTTCTACCCAGTTTACTAGTGTAAATTAGTAAATGTATTAATGTAGCAGTTTTATCTCGTACATTATCTTACTATTTTAATTGTTTTCAATATCTGTGTCATTGTGGATCATTTGGCCAGCAGGGGGCTCATACCTTATCCCATTGTCCTGTTCACCAGCTAAACACAGAATTATCATCCTTTGCATACAGAACCCAATAGCAAATTAAATTAAAAATTGTATTTATCACATGATTTCACCATACAACGTATAGTGACAAGTTTTTCTTCACATATCCCACCCCGGAGGGTGGACCCCTCCAGCACCCCTGGAGCAGAAATAGTTAAAGGTCAAGGTCCCAACAGTGGCGTGGTTAGTACTGGGGCTTAAGCCCGGGTGTTCATAGTTTTTCCTTGGCCATGGTGGGCCTTAATCCCACCCTTCCAATTAAGAACTCGGCACCTTAACCCTTTGAGCCACCACTGCCCCGAAAACATGATTTCTCTCGAACCTGCTAAAACGTTTAGATGTTAAAACATTATTGGAAAAAGTCAGAATCATACATTTCAGTTAAGTCAAATAGATTTTTAGAACTTTGTCCTCCAATTAACCCAAAGGATGTAGAAGCTTCTGAAAGAAAAGAGCCCTTAGGAGCTATAATTAACCTACAGTAGAGGGTGGTTATGTGGTTTTACCTGCACTACATTAGCCTTTGCAGATGCAGGTGTGTCTGGGTTGGTAAATAAGAGGACGACTCATGCGTGATTGCTTACAGCTTATTTGTTTAAAGTTTTCATCACCTGTTACTTACTGTATGTGTCTGTAAAAATTACAGGCTATAATCTAATCATTTCAGTCCTGCAAACACTGGTGTGTACAGAATCCACTATTGGGAAGTGGTAGTGCAGGTGTTGAACTGGTATAGGTGTTAAACTGCTAATTGAACGGTATGGGTTTGATTCCCAACACCACAAAGTTTTCACTGCTGGGCCCCTAAGCGAGACCCCTAAGCGAGACCCATAGTTTTCTGTTCATTCATTCATCTTTTAACAGGCTTACTCCCTAATTTGAGGTCATTGGGGTCTGAGAAAGGCAGGGGTACACCATGAACAGGTCACCAGGCGCAGAGCCATACATAGACGAACAACCGTACAGACACTCCCACTCACTCCTATGGGCAATTTAGAATCACCAATCAACCTAATGAGGAAACCAAAGAAAGACCCCTTACCCTAACCCTACATTTTAACACAGTATGTTCTGCTATTTTAAAACTAATCATTAAGAGGTGGTGTAATGTGATACCACCCCAAGTGAAATATTTTCCTTTAACAGTTCAAATTTTGATTTATTGTAAGTAACGTCTGGTTAAATAAATAACTTCCTGTTGTAGCCACTTTTTTGTCAGAAAGAAACCACCAAACCTTCAGTGACACTTCATTAAGAGCAGTTTAACCCACATTTATAGCCCAACGGTGAGTCGTTGGGAATCGAACCCTGATCATCCAAATAGCAGACAAACATCATAACCACTAAACTAACACTTCCCCACCACCAACTGCTGACTGTCAGTGACGGTTGACAATCCTTCCAGAAATATTTCTATCCTGGTTCATTTATTAATGCCAACAGCAAACATTACTACCATTGGCTGCTGCTATAGTAAAAATAAAAAAATAATAATCTGCGATATTTATGGTTCATTTAAAGAAATTAAAGTGTGTTTGTTCTTTTGAATAAATTCACTTCACTAGCAGGTTTTTTTTTTTTCCCCCCAGTATTTAGGGTACAAGATTTTATAATATAAAAAAGGGGAAGTGTTGGCACAAATAGTAGCGGGAAAAATCAGGAAGACCTGGGGGTTCAAGCCTCAACACCACCATGTTAGACCAGAAAGATGTTAGTTAAAGTAAAACTAAGAGTAAGACTCTCAACCCTTCATTGTATCATAGTTAACCACCAACCTCCAAAGGTAGTATATGCAAAGAACAATATTGCATGTATGTGACAAACACATGTTTGTGTTTTTATCCAGAATGTACACATCAATGTTCATTACTGCGTTATTATTTACTTCACTAATCCGACGTCTTTAACTAATCCTCCAGCTTTACATTCTAAACATTTATGCAAAACCTACAGATTTATTGTACTTTGAGTTTCCCTTAATTTCCCGCTCTTATTCTGACTTTCATCATTTCTATTTCTTCCTTGCCTACCTGTCGTTTTGCTGATATTATACTAATTCCCACACACTGGTCTTTCAAAGCGCCTCACACAGTGTTCAGTGTTCAGTGTGTTTTGATCCTCCCTCTTTCCAGAGCTGCAGTGCCAATAAGCCCAAACCTACAGCATCCAAGTCTCTTAAGTGTGGGCGCACACACACACACACATGTACACACACACACTGAGGCTTTGTGTTGGGACGCTTGCGGGGGTTGACGGAAGTGCTGTAGAACCGCAGGGCCAAATTAGACCACTTGTGTGTTTGGACGTCACACAAAAGAATTCTTGGCTCCTACTGCTCTGTGTGTACTTTTTAATTCCGGGGGAATCACATGTGCTGTTATCTGTCTGTAAGTGGGGATAGATTATATTCAGTGTAAAATCCATTCTTAATACATTTTTTAAGTTGTAGCTGCTTCTATTGAATGAATGCTTATAGACAACCTGGAAGCATTAGTCAAACCTTTTTCCTCACACTGTGGGGGCTTCCTGCACTGATGAGTGTCCTAAAGAGCAGAAATTTGTCTGTGGGTGTTTGGATGATGTAATGCCCTCAGGCCGGGAGCCATGCGTGGGGTCAGGGGTTAATCGTGTTCTCCAATGCGCTATGTTGCCACAGTAATGCCGCATACACCAACATGCTTCCTCCATATCTCTTTGGCACGACTTCAGACTTCAAGCCTGAACAGAACTTTTGTTTTCCTGCTTTTATGCTTCCCACTCTGCCGAGGCTTCTTCAGTTTTCAAGGTCTTTTTTTGCTGTTGCTCTGCAGTCTGTTATAAAAGAAAAGCTAGAAAGACTTACTTATGAAGAGAGCCATAAGATTAGTGAAATATGGAAACGTTAATGTTTCACGGTTACACAATTCTTATATTCCAAATTGGGTCTATAAAATCTGTTTGTATTGTGGCTGCATGAACATGTTTTACAGTTTTGGCATTTGGAAGAGAGACTTCCTTTTTGTTTTTTGTTTTTTTACACAATTGAGCATTAAGGGCCTTGTTCAATTGAACCACCGTTTTCTTGGTATTAGTCCAACGCCTTAACCACTAGGCTATCACTTCCCACTTGTATCTCTTTTTTTGTGTGTTAAATAATAATGAAATGTTTTCTATCAATTCTTTTAATACATTACATCAAAGTTTAAATATTAAAATAGTTGAAGCAGCAGTCAGCAACTTTCTTGATTAGCAAGCTCAAAATTTCCCATCCAAGTTTATATGCTTGAGTTAGTTTATATGTCATCGTACTAATTAAAACAGTGAAGCCATAATTAATCTGTCACTTATTCACAGCACAGGTTTATGGAATAAAAGTAGGAAGAGTTTTATGGTGAGATATGATAGGAAAGATTATTCATAGGAAAGGTTCATAGATGAAATAGAGGTGGGACCAGAAAGGATGAGAGCAGGAATCAAACTTGGTTACCGGGAAGCAGCCGGACACTACGCCATGTTATCAACCGGGTTATACATTTTAATGGACAGTTATGA
Organism: Pseudolaguvia tuberculata; assembly: GCA_026260255.1. Taxonomy (NCBI): domain Eukaryota; kingdom Metazoa; phylum Chordata; class Actinopteri; order Siluriformes; family Sisoridae; genus Pseudolaguvia; species Pseudolaguvia tuberculata. Next base: position 3,833,524 of record JAOTRA010000008.1, on the reverse strand, counting down.
ACTAAGAAAACACACTATAAAGAATTATTATTATTATTATTCATTCATCTTCTTACCCACGTATTCCGTAATTCGGGGTCACGGGGGTCTGCTGGAGCCTATCCCAGTGCACATAGGGCGAGAGGCAGGGGTACACCTTCGACAGGTTGTCTTATTATTATTATTATAGCTATTTTTATTATCATCACTGTTATCAAAATATTTATACCACTATTTGGTTAGCCCAGTTGCCTCACAACAAGAAAGACCCGGGTACCTTAGATTAATTGGTGATTCTATATAAAATAGTTCTGTATAAAAAGCATCTGCTAAATACTAGAAATATAATGTGTATAATAAAAAGCCAATTTGTGTTTTATCAAGTGAAAGCAAGTAAAGATGTGTAAGCTTCCTTCAAACTTTCTATATTTCTTCAGAAGCTGATTTGAAAAACTCTTTAGTCAGAGGATATTCCTGTAAATCCTTTCTTTAAAGAAGTCATTTGAGAATGTTCACCTTTCCCTCTTATTATCTGTGAGCAACTGAGGGCAAACTGAGGTGTGTCTGAATGAATCGGGTTGGGCTCCTTGTGCGGATGTTTGCCCAGTAATTACAGCTATTCTCAAGTCTTTTTAGTGCCGCCATGAGACACAGACGTGAAGGGAAACTTGCCTAGACATGCAGGACTAGACCAGAGTTCTCTCTCTCTCTCTCTCACACACACACACACTCACACTCACACAGCACGCAACAGTCACTGTTTCTTTCCTACTCAGACAGTATGTTCACATAGACTGTAGGAGTGCAGTGTGAAAGATCCGACCCATGACAGAATCCTAGCTGTGTATTGGCTTAAATACAGTTTAATCTATTTAAACCCGCCTTGCTGGAGTAAACATCACTTTAAATCGGAGTGATTAATTAAATAATAAGATTAATGTTGGATACTATTCAAATGGACTTAACTTTGTATTTCAACACTGAATTTTACACTAAGAATGTTTATGCATTGGTAACAATCACAATCTGTAGTGGTTATTATTGTGATTATTAATTAATCCTAAATGACAACTAGTTCTTAATTATCCGATATCTAATTTTTTCTGAATTGAGCCGTTACTTACTACTTAGTTAATCTCCCTTTTATATGAGTTATTCATTTTAATGTTAATGTAAGATGACCTATTACTTCCTGTGTAGTTACTTACTAACTACTAACTAGCTACTGACCATTATTTTAAACTGTTTCTAAAATAGCCTCTAACTTGTTGAAGGACTTTTAGAATTTGGGATCTAAGACTATTTCACACAATGATTAACAGTAAAATAATCTCCTAAATCTGTGAAATAGTGAAGAGGACTCTAGCATCACTAAATATCCAAAAAGGGGACGTCTATGACAGTTTAGGGTATAAGCGGGTAATGAATGAATAACTGATAGCTTAACGGATTACATTTTCCAAGTAGCTTGGGCAAAACTGTGTTTTAGTAGAATTGAGTTTGAGAAAACATTCCAGTATCTTTTATATTTCAAGACTTTTTCTTCAAAAATATAAAGTAAGTTAAAGGTCTGCCTGTGACTCTCTCATTTCTCGGTCTTAACTATAAAACTATTTATTTTGGATAAAATAACTAGAGATCATTACAAGTTTATATTTTGTTAAATGATTCATATATGAATTAAATATAGTGGAATATTATAGTGATTAAAGTTATTATCAAACCTGGATCATTCTAAATAGTTATAATAGGAAGAAGTAGTTAATTATTATTTATTCACTAATATTGAGTCACTAGTATATTAATGGTGGAATATTTGCTGAGAAAATCTGATGGCTTATATTCAGTATACAACTTTTCACACTTTTTATTATGGTTTATGTGTGCTGTGTAATTAACATCATTAAGTGTTAATTATTAACGGATGACACAGTGTGTTCGAGAATAAAGTTAGTCGGACTGTATCTTTAACAACCACATGTGACGTTTGTATAATAAAGGGTTTATCTTGAAGCTAAACTTTATTGTATGGGTGTAACTTCCTCCACTGTGTGATAAAGTCATGGCGATGTGTGACCATGTGGTCTGCTGTAACACCTGTAACTGTCTGAACTGTCTCACTTCCTCATCTCAAATCTGACACACACATTTGCTATAATGTATGATCCTGGCTCTTGGATTAGGTCCAGGTGAAGTCATCTGTCATCCCCACTCACTTAAAAGCAGCCCTTGGGGTAAAAGAGGGGCCAAAACACACCATATCAGCCCTCTGTGTCTCTGTGCCCGCCTACGTTCGATGACGATGTGTGCGAACTGTAGGGCTAAGCGTGACTAGAGCTGTTCTGCGCTTGTCAGGTCCTGTTACAGAGCTCATTTCTTTATAAATGGACAGATATGAACACTTCCCAGATACACACATATACACAGCTGCAACCTACACCCAGTGCTGAAACACACACATGATACACCTGTTTATAACCTGGAAGCTGTATTTCACTGTAGATTCTTATTAGAACAGACTTTCTGAAGCTGCACATGTGTGCTGTATAAACCGATGCAGTGTGTGTCCTGGGTGGCAACAATCGGCTATGTGATTTCTGTTCAAATGGATTCCTCATATCATGCAATTGGGATTAATATACCACACAATGTTAGCATGCCTTCAGCAATATGTGTTGAAAAACCTGGCAACAAAGCATGTGAATGACATAATACGTGTAATTACGACTTCAAAAGCCGAACATGGGATTGAGAATAAATCAACAAAAGAAATAGAAATAGAAAAGACATTAATTTAATTGTACAGTTATGTAGAGCTGAACTATAGATAGGATGGGATGCAGGAAATGTACTAGAATGTAGGTGATAATGAATAAATATTAATATTAAAGATAATATTACACTTTACTCATCTTAATAAATTCTAAAAGAAAAAAAAATCTTAATTTCTGCTGATCAAACCAATACAATACAAGTTAAAAGCTAATCAAAGAAATATTTTATATGTGTCTCACTCCTATTTAGACTTAAAGACGGGTACGTTGTAGCGCAGTGTTTTTGGTGTTAGACTGCTGATTATGGGTTGAGTTCCAAGCACTATCAAGCTACCACTGCTGGGTACCTGAGAACAACCCTTAAACCTCAGTTAGATAAATTAAATGTATGTAGGGTCACTTTGCATTAAGGTTTCAGACAAATGACAGAAACATAAATGTAATTTGTATTTTATAACAAAGTGAATGTGTGTGTGAATGGTTGTTTGTCTATGTGTTGCCCTGAGATGGACTGGTGACCCGTCCAGGGTGTACCCCAGCCTCTCGCCCAATGTGTGCTGGGATAGGCGCAGCAGACCCCCGTGCCCCGGATTCGGGAATAAGCTGGTAAGAAGATGAATGAATGAATGAATGAATGAATGAATAACTAAAAACAGTAAAATGGCATGACTTTTCTTTTTAAAAAAGGAAAGTGTTTAAATTAACCGGCTTCTTTTTTTTCTATAAAAAAAAACACCTCTATTTTGGTGTTAGATTAATTAAGTTTCATCACAGATTCAGCCGTATTGTTTAATTGCTAGTGTTTATCTTGACATTAGCAGGAAACACAATTTCTTTCATATTAGCTTTCTTTATTTCTTCCTTTTTTACCCGTGTTGTGTCTGCCAGCAGTTGCTGTCATGACCAGCTGTCGTGGCCCTGATAAACGAGAAGGTCCTGTGGAATGGCAGCACAGCTGAGTGGTTTTCTGTGGACATGTATGTATGCATTACACATGTATGACCTGCTTGTATGAACAGAGAGAAGGGGGGGGGGTAAATGGGTCAGTGAAGAAGAATAGACTCCGTCTGATCCTGGCATATGGACAGGATGTGTGCACTGAGAAAAGTATTTCTTGAGGCTTGAAAGTGGTTCTTTGTATTCAGCCCATCATTGCCACACTATTCTAACTATTGCATTTTATCTTTACTAACCCTGAGCAATCCCACTAATCACCGCTTCTCTGCCTATATAAGCAAGAAAATACCAAAGTATTTAGTTAAAGTATTTAAAGTTATAGTTGGATTGTATTATCTATCTATCTATCTATCTATCTATCTATCTATCTATCTATCTATCTATCTATCTATCTATCTATTGGCTTGTATTGTCTGTCTGTCTGTCTGTCTGTCTGTCTGTCTGTCTTGCATGCTTTGCCTTTATTGTTAGGACAGAGAGAGGAAATGAGGGTGATAAAGAAGGGGGAGGGCTGGAAGAAAGGATCAGACTCAGAATTGACCCCCCACTACACCATGGCACTGGCCTTCTTTATCTATATTGTCTATTTTTATATAACTTACATTTTAATTCCAAGCAGCAGCTTAACTTGATTTTATCAAAGATTTCTTGGAGGTGTAGGTACGGATTGTATAATCTTTATTTTAATTTTTGCTATATTTGCTTGTATAAAGTCCAGTTTCTGTGATTGTCTCCTGTATGACTGTCCTTCCATCTTTTATAATCTGAATTGTAGGACTGTTTATTTGACTATTACTGAAAACACGAGTCTGCAAGTGTTTGAAAGTGTGTTTGAGCAATGGGCCATGTGATGCATTGGTGTGCCATATAGGCAGATTTTTTTTTTCTCACCCTATACACTGGGATAGTCTCTACAGGGTAGATAAAACAAAAACTATATTCTATTAGTATACACATTTAACACATTTAATACTTAATGATTGATATTTCATAATAAAGACAGATACTAAATACTGGAGGATGTGGAGGAACGGAATCAGGAAGTTCTCAGCAATATCCCAAACGACTTCCTTTAGAAGACAATCTGCCTCTGGTTGTTTGAGGAAACTGATTTACCACAGTGGTGCCTATGTTCAGATCTGATTGATTCACATGTTGCAATAAATTTGTATTAGAAATACAGACTTGGTTTTTTTCCCATTTAAGCAATTTAAAAAGCTTGCTGAATTTATTCATCTTTTGACTCACTTATTCACGGGAAACAACCAGAGTACCCAGAGAAAACCCACACAAACACAGGGAGAACATACAAACTTCACACATTAATGCAGACTCCACACCCCTTGCCCGGGAATCGAACCCAAGGACCTTCTTGCTGTTAGGCAGCTGTGTTAACCCCTATGTGCCACCCTAGATGAATGAATAATTTATTTTATTAGAGAAAGACATTGTTTTGTGCAGTAAAATTGGTTTTGTTCTGATCCATTTTGTGTGGGTTGTGTTTTGAAGGTCTGCAATAGAAATCAAGTTATTAATATCAATAAAGTGTCACTTTATTAGAAGACCGTGAAACTAAATCAAAATCCAGTTGAATCACCAAGCATTAAGTTATCCACCCATAATTATAATACTAACTGGGATTCTTTTGTACGAGGCGAGGTTGTGTAATGACTTGACTGCGGTTACAGAGCATTCATTGTGTCTCCATTTAGCTGGAAATGGACTTAACCAGACCACAGTAAGCCTGTATTATCCAGCTTCTCTGTGTTCCCTTCATCCATAAACATGGACACATGCTCTAATGTACATGTAAATTCAATGAACCGGAATTTATTTCATGCTTAAAATATTAAGATTTGTATTTCGATCCTTCCGTGTGATTTTAATGTGGGGGGGGGGGGAATTCTTTCACAAAATTATATGAATGATAACATTATTTGATTGAGTTTAGTTTAACCCCATAACCAAATGTTACTTTTGTCTAATATGACTGAGGGAACAAATCACTGATGTTTATATACAGTTGAGATCAATAAACCTTTCCTAATTTATCACACGTCTTTAGGGATTTATTGTATTCTAGATTTGTAATCCTGACAGTGTTACAGTGATCCACAATGACATTTCCTTATATGGATCTTTTAGAGAGATGGTTATTGGATGAGTAATTGGGAGTGATTACTTAAAAATACAGTACAACTTGTAATAATTGGCCAAATGGTTTTAATCACTGAAAAATAAATGAATTATTTTTTGGAGATAAAAAGGGGGCGGTGCATAGCGTAGTCGCCTTACAACAAGAAGGTCCCGCGTTCGATTCCTGGACCAGGGATCTTTTTGTGCGGAGTTTGCATGTTCTCCACATGCTTGCGTGGGTTTCCTCTTGCTACAGTCCAAAAACATGTAGATTAGGTCGATTGGTCATAAATTGGCCATAGGAGTAAGTGTGTGTGTGTGTGTGTGTGTGTGTGTGTGTGTGTGTGTGTGTGTGTGTGTGTGTGTGTGTGTG